>OX235274.1:52466163-52501398 GCA_944472155.2 Trichobilharzia szidati
TCTTCATATCAACGTCCAGTCTTCTCTTTTATTTGTCTTGCGTGCCCGGCGGTATTATTGTTGTTGTTGTTGACGTGCGATTAAGACAGATTAGCCAGCGCATTAGTTAGATTCGCTCGTAGTCTACAAGGTCCTCATATTCACATACATAACAAATTTGGCGACGGGTTTGCTGAAGATGGACCCACTGCGTTTAGAGAAACTAATGGAACAGCAGCTAAAATTGATGGAAATGCTTGCTGGTCTACAAATATCACGCTCTGCTGATTCATCTACAGCCAACGACAGCACTGGTAGTAGCATCTCAGAATTCGTTTATGATCCAGATGCGAACGTCACTTTTGACACTTGGTTTCGCAGATATGAAGACCTATTTCTAGTAGACTTTGCGGACAAAGATGATGCCTGGAAAGTACGGCTTCTACTTCGTAAATTGGGAGCAGATGAGCTAGATAAATACTGCAACTTAATTCTGCCACAGAAGCCCAGCGAAAGATCATTCGATGAAACTGTCCATACCCTTCGTCATCAGTTTGGTGATCAGAGATCGTTATTCAACATTCGATATCATTGCATGAAACTAGTTTTGAACGAAAATGATGATATCCATACTCAGTTGGGTATAGTCAATCGCACGTGTGAACGTTTTAAATTGAAATCACTCTCAGAAGACCAGTTCAAGGTGTTGATTTTCATTTGTGGTTTGCAGTCTCCCAAATTTGCTGATATACGCACACGTCTATTAAATCGTCTGGAACAAGATCCACGAATGACTTTGAAAGACGTCGGTGAAGAATATCAGCGTTTAATCAACATTCACAACGATACCGTCTTGGTGCAGTCTGGCAGCCAAAATGCAGCGGAAGTGCATGCGGTGCATCCAGTACCGTCGACATCAACCGCACCGCTTCATCCTCAGCATAAACCACCATCAGCCTGCTGGCACTGTGGCTCCTGGCATTTTGCAAACTTGTGCCCATTCAAACAGCATAAATGCCGTCGATGCCATACTGTTGGTCACAAAGATGGCTACTGCAAACGCAACAACCAACCCAGATCTCGTAGTCGACCCAGACGGCGCAACAAGCTCAAGTCTTTGGGTGTTACTGCCGCATATCATATTAATACTCCAGCACCTCGCAAATATATCGATCTGACGATTAATACACGGCCGGCACGCCTACAAATCGACACAGCATCCGATATTACAATAATATCAAAGAAATTATGGCAGAAGTTGGGATGCCCTGCCATAGAGAAGACAAATCAGATAGCAATTAGCGCATGTGGCGGAAGACTTCGATTGAATGGAGAAATTAAATGCAGCGTTAGTTTTCGCGATAGTCATTTCGTCGGCACATGCTACATCAACAATTCAAACCTTGACCTCTTGGGTTTAGACTGGTTTGAGAAGCTGCACCTGTCAGAGATTCCGTTAAGCAATGTATGCCAAAAGATCGAAAGTATTGAGCCTTCAACAAGAAAGCCAGAAATCAGAGACAGATATATTAGACCTAAACCCAGTATAAAGAATGTCGTGATTAATGAAAAACCAACTTCGAATCGTCATAGTGAGTATGGCTGCATCAAAAGTGCTTCGATGTCTGGTAGCAACAAAGTAGCAACTGTTAGCTCCCGTAGGACGGGCTCTGCTCAAAAACTGAAGGTGATGTCTGTCACGGCAGCCAAAGATCCGCCACCGAGAGCATGGCCCACGTCAAAACCATGGTCCCGCCTACATGTGGATTTTGCTGGGCCGATAGAAGTTATATACTACTTGGTTCTCGTGGACTCTTACTCAAAATGGCCGGAGGTAGTGCAAATGACACCACCTTCTAGCAGCAGAACAGTATCAGTCCTGGAAAAGATCTTCGCATGTCACGGTATACCAGAAATCATCGTATCTGACAATGGCAGTCAGTTCACCTCACAAGTGTTCCAGGAATTTTGCAGGAGAAACGGTATACAACACGTGCGGACGCCACCTTATCACCCTCAATCCAACGGTCAGGCAGAAAGATTTGTCGACGCTTTCAAACGAGCGTTGTTGAAAGCAGGGGGAGGGGCGAAACCGGAAGCAATACAAAACTTTCTTTTTGTATACCGAACTACACCACTGGCAGAACATAAGAAAAGCCCTGCAGAACTTCTGATGGGTCGAATGCTACGAACTCATCACCACTCCATGTTACCATCTTCGTCACATCAACGAAGAAATAGTCTGACGTATTACCGCAAGGGTGATGCCGTCTATGTGCGCGATTATCGACCGAGGAACAGAAAATGGGCCGAAGGCTTGATAGAATGTCGACATGGAACTGTAATGTACAAGGTTAAAGTTGGGGATGAATGGTGGATTAGACATAAAAATCAGATACGACGTCGATATACTACATTCCAAGAACCTAAATTGCCACTGGATTTACTACTGGAAACTTTCAAAATACCACCAGTCAAACCAGAAGCAAAACAAGAGATGCTACCCAGCCGACGATCCCAGCGCAAACGAACACAAACAGTTCATTTCCAAATCGACCCCAAGGAAAAAAGATACTAAACTGGTTGCAAGATTCTTTTTTAAAAGGGGGAGGTAATATATATACAGGTGAATCATTAATATTCAGTATTTATTTCCCACACTAGCCTAATCATTGATTTCACGCATCTGCGTGATTATTGATTTAAATTACTGAATTCCCAAGGTCGTTAATATTTTTAAAGTGTGACATTGATTTTTCTAATTGTATAAATACGGAGTTGTTGTTTAACATTTTCGACTGTTGTTTGAGACAGTAAAAGCTCTCATATCAACGTCCAGTCTTCTCTTTTATTTGTCTTGCGTGCCCGGCGGTATTATTGTTGTTGTTGTTGACGTGCGATTAAGACAGATTAGCCAGCGCATTAGTTAGATTCGCTCGTAGTCTACAAGGTCCTCATATTCACATACATAACAAACTCCATTATGGATATGATTTTATTTTGATAAATCACACAGTGGTGTTATACAGTAATATTAACTGATGACCACGTTTCCAGCACAAACTATTGCCAATCATAATCATATCAAGTTACTCACACAACTTTTTCCTTCATTTATATACATGTGTGGAATCGATTAGATATTGGAATAAAATTCAATATAAGAAAATGTACATTCAGAAATAATAATATGAGTGTTATTGATCAATTACAATTAGATGGGAAATACGACGAGTGTTTTTATGGTCATAATAAGTTATTTGTTAGAATGTTGTGATGTCCGTGAATTGAATTGAAATAGAATATTAAGATTATTTATTATCCTCTTCTGATTTGACCGGAGGTAATAATATCTTCCATATTTCTGGTATTTATATTGAGTTATTTCTGTTGCATGTGTTGGGTGTAGATTCGGTGAACCAGGATTCAGTAATCAATCTCTCTCTATCTCCACCTACATAGATTACTTTTTAGAACTTTAACCCTATCCCAGCCTATTCTAAAATTATAAAAAGTAATATAGGTAGAGGGAGAGAGAGGTTGATTACGGAATCCTTATTCATCGAGTCTACACCCAACACATGCAACAGAAATAACTCAATGTAAATACCAGAAATATGGAAGATATTATTACCTCCGGTCAAATCAGAAGAGAATAATAAATAATCTTTAAATTTTATTTCAATTCACGTACATCATAACATTCTAACAAATAACTTATTATGACCATAAAAACACTCTTCGTATTTCCCATCTAATTGTAATTGATCAATAACACCCGCATTATTATTTTTGAATGTACAAAAGTTGTATGAGTAACTTGATATGATTATGAGTAATAGTTTGTGCTCGAAACGTGATCATCAGTTAATATTACTGTATAACACCACTGTGTGATTTATCAAAATAAAATCTTATCCATAATGGGGTATATATAATCTATTATGGATAAAATTTATTTTGATAAAGTCTCACAGTGTTTACTGATATTACTGCATAACACTGTAAGACATTATCAAAGTAAATTCTTTCCACAATATAATTATACTCTACGACAATGCCCAAGTTCTATCCTTATATAAGGAATCTATTTTGATTCCATTTTATATCTAAATGAATAGAAGATCACATCTTTAAAACAATCAATTCATCCCAGCTATTGATCATTTAACTTACTCGATTTTTCAATGAGTATTCTATGCCTTCACGGTGTACTCTCAAACGTGTCGGTAAACTTGTTGGATTTTCATCCAACTTCTCTCTTGGCTTTGGTTGTGGATGTGCAAACCAATTATTCACTTCATTACGTCGACTATAACTGGATGATATTGATGATTTTCTACGATCAGGATTTATTTCAGTATTTGTTCCATCAAATGATTTATGCTTGAACCGATCACATTCTTGTGTCATATTCTCTAAAATTTCCTGATAAAAATAGATAAAAAAGTGTTTGATATGATTTATTTATTGTTTATTCAATGTATAAGTGATATTTGTTATCTGTGAAAAACTGTAGTAACCCAGACAGGTACTCCGAATTCGTAGATGTTGGGCAATTTTAACGACATAAAACTAACAGAGTTGTCTGCTGTTGAGTATAAAGAGTTGGGACACAATTACAAGAATCGCATTTCCACACCTGTTTAACAATCTGACACTAACTGTCTATCGACTATTCAGTACTGCGCACTTGTGAACCACCTTGGATCGAACCTCTAGCCGCCATATTACAACACAAGCCCGTTAACGATGTAGACATCAAGTTGGTTCAACCTGATTTAAATAATGTTTTACAAAATAGTTAGGATCTTGAGCTGCACAAACTCAGAGACCTACAGGAGAAAACCGGCAAGTTGTCAGAGGAGGTAACCAAGACAGAACTTCAGGTGAACATTTAAAAAAAGCAAAGGTAATGATGTTATCTAACCAACGGTAGCGCCAAGCATCAGTCATCGTCAACGGGAGAAGTCAAAATGAAGTCTTCTCTTACATTTACCTAGGTAACATCGTTTCAGCAACACTGATAAGGATATCAAAGCTAGCCAGGGTGGGGAAACCAAGACAGGGGTTCAAAACTCTGAAATCAGTATGGAGATCAACATGACGAACAAGATTCGAATTTTCAATGCTAATATCGAGATAGTCAGTGCTTCCATGTGTTTCACAGACCTGGTGCCCGCATCAGTGGAAATGTTTTAAATAAGTTACTGCATACTTTTATGAACAAATGCCTACTTCGGCTGGACACTGAAGATTAGATGGTCAGCCAGAAGGCATAAGCAACAAGGAATTCCTGAAGACAACGAACAAACCAAGAACCTGTTACCTAAAAAATATACAGAAGGAAATGGAGGTAGGTTGGATTTACTCCATGAAGGTTGTGGGCAATTATTGAGCCAGCTAATAAAAGACGACAGTAAACGGAAAACAATCCGTATACCCCACTCAGATCCCAAGGAACAAATAATAATAAAAACGCGACTCGAATTGAGATTCGATTCCATGGTACTCGTCGTTTGTATTGAAGGTGTATCAAATGTCAACAAGTTGATAAGGCAAGTATTCAAAATATAAATCACTAACACAATCTTGACTGTGTTAAGTAAAGTTGCGCTTCTCCATCACATAGACGAAACTACCCCCAGACCAGTCGTCTTAAAATAAATCTGTTTGTTGAACAAAACAAAATTTCTTTAGGATTATCTGAGCTAATCACGCAAGATTCACAACCTGAGATAATATTAATGGGTCATCAAGGTAGCAGTGGTTTCATAATATCACGTTATGGTCTAGGCCTTATGTAGGACAAATCCATATGACTGCTACCACAATCAGCTGACTGACTGACAGAATAATGTATCGACTAAAAGGACGGAGAGATAATTACCACTTCACACATCCGAACGGAACGTTGGAACTTTTTTATTTTCAGTTTCACTGAGATATATGTATATGTCTACTTTTCCTTAAGCCCCCAATTATTATGGAACTATCCAGTCAAATCCTATTCATGGTTCTTATAAACCATTTTATCTATTCCTAGCTTTCTATCTATTTCAAGAGATTTCTTCACTTATTAGGTTTTCGTCAAGAACTAACATCAGTTAACCAGATCATGGGTCATTGGATTCCAGCTTAAGTGGCTGAATGATCAACGACCTCTGTCTGGTAACATGAACGTCCTAGGTTCAACGCCTGGTTGGGTTAGGAGTATCAAAACTAGACGAAACAGCTGTCCAGTGCTCCCAGGTTCTAAGTGATCTCTCTAACTGAATGTGGTTCGTAACGAAAATCTAAGGATTGAAATTAATCCAAAACTCCCAGAAATCTTATAATCTGAAAATTTCCTCACATTGAAAAATTGCTTAGCTAAGTATTACTCCACTATGCTGACTTTTGTCTATAGTCCTGAAGAACTTCTTAACAATCATAAGTCAATTTTTAATCTTAAGAAAAGATTAGCATCTGTAATTATTTATGTCGGATGCTAGTCAACTGATTATGTCAGTATGTTAAGTCTGCATGCACGAATAAGGTAGTTATTTCCGTGTGAATATAACCATATCAGAAATGGCTTCCACATACCCTATGGTTCATTATTTTGAACTTATAATGAAATCGTAGGGAGGTTTTCTAAAATAAATTACGAATATATAATTCTCGGAATATGATATCCAGAAGACCACATTTTGATTTACTTCAAATTAATATTTGCCAGCTTAACATTCTGTTCATAGGTTAGTGTAAATGTGATTGTCATTATTATTATTTTTTATTCCCTTGGGTTTTGAGTGGAACACAGGGCTTTAGCTTGCTCCACGACTGCCCACAGGCTCTCAGCTCGTCCTCACGCGATCTCCTCCATGTCACCATAGAAGGCCCTGACATCGCTCCCATTCGGGTTACACTCAATGGCCTGCTTGGCGTGTGACGTCACTCAGTGGCTTTGCCAGAGAATATCAAATCTACCTCCATTTACTTCTACATATTTGCTGGACAACGGGTTGTTGCCTGGCTCTCTGTGTGTTAGAGTCCCTTGCTGCTAATCACTTTTGGCCATCTGGTCTTCATTACCGGACGAAAGCAAATGCCTGTTGGAAACTCTTCAGATAACACGTTTACCAAGTCTCTGAACCATATAGAAGCAGTATTTTTCTTGATATTAGTGTTGAAAATTTGGATCTTGTACCTTGTACTAAGTGCTCAAGGTTACCACACTAACTTCAGAGTAATAATAAAAGGCTATTTGACTTTCCTAATTCGTTCCTGACTTCAACATATTAATCCATGTCACCTGCAGTTGACACAATGCTGCCCGAATGGTAAACACATATAGGAAGATATTTACAATTTCTTCCGACTGTCAACTGAAAGTCACTGACTTTTATCCCCTGATAACTAAAACTTATTTGATCTTCAACCTACATCCAATCACGTCTGGTTAGTCTACCAAATGGAGATTAATTCAGCTAACTCAATCAAAATAAATAAAAATTCAGCTAAGTTAATTATTTTTATTTTATTTTTCTATAGTTTGGTTTGTAAGGGTTAGTTATGCTTTTACGAGTTGATCATGGATTAATATCAGTTAGAGAACCATTGAAAACAGGAAGTACTGGACATTTGTTTCATCCTAGTTTGGGAATCATCGGCAGTATGCACCCACCACCAGGGTTCGAACCCAGGACCTTCCGGTTACAAGGCAAGCTCGTATACCATTCAGCCACTGGGACCCGATTCAATGGCTCATGAATTCTAACTTCTACCAATTCGTGATTTAGCGCGAGCCATTGAATCGGGTCCCAGTGGCTGAATGGTATACGAGCTTTTCTTGTAACTGGAAGGTCCTGGATTCGAATCCCAGTGGGTGCATGCTGCCGATGATCCCCAAACTAGGATGAAACAGCAGCTGTCCAGTACTCCCTGATTTTCAATGGTTCTCTAACTGATATCAGTCCGTGATCAACTCGTAAAAACATAACAAACCCTTACGAACCAAACTATAGAAAATTAATCTGATGCTCGCTAGTGACTTGCTACAGGATGGAGTTTCCTGGAGTTCTAGTGAGAAGTCGTGACCAGTGAGATCCAATTTATTTTATTTATTTTTTTTTATTACAGCTTGATTCCACACCGTATTTTTCGGTACAGGTATGGAATTTTCAGCATGTGATATCCATAGCCCAAATTTTGTAGGCCGACCATAGATATCAGGTGTGCGTGGGCAGAGGATCGAACCCCGGACCATGTGCATGGTCGGCGAGAGTCCTAACCACTGTGTCACCGACGCACTATATATATATATATATATATATATACCACTACTACTACTACTACGACTCCAGTCCCTCAGCCTTCTCAGCGTCATAGGAGCAATCTTCCTTATAATTATTGTATGAAATAAAACGATTATTACTAATATCAGTCATATTATTATTTTTAGACATTTACCACTGAAAAAGTTTTAATACATATTTCAACAAGCTAAATTTCAGAAATCATGTTTATTCATACATCTTACCAAGCCATTATTCCAATTACAAGGAAAAGGTTGCTGTCGTCAAGAGTTCAAATTTCGTCATTGTAAGATAATAAGTCACTTAATTCCTGAATAATTCAGATAATGTAGTTGCTAAGTAGTCAGTAACCAACGTAGATCCCTGTTTTATAACTTTTACCAAAATAAATCTTCAAGTGATGGGTTCAAGGGATTTGACAGAAGTGAGAATTTATAGGTGATTAGTTCCCAACATATTGGCTGAGTGGTCAGTAGGTTCACCTCGCAAGCTAAGAGTTGTGGCGCTGATACCTGATGAGATCGTAGATTCCCACTACTGAAAAGTTCAAAAGTAGAGAAAAACATCCACTCAATACTCCGAAGCTTTCAGTAGTCCTCTAATTTATGTCAATTCATGAAGAAATCTACCTTGAAATCAATATTATTTGTGCAATTATTTGTGCTTTCCTTTTTCCTACTCAAAAATCACGTTATCAATTTCGATTCAACAATACGCTTGAAATGATCTTCGTTCAATAACAAAGAGTGCCTTTAAATAAGAAATAAGTATCTGCATAAAGTCACTAGGCTTTGTTTGCATTTTTAGTTTATTAAAGAGAAGAAGCAGTGATCTGTCCGTCCAGAAGAAGTCTCTATGGTTTTTTATTTTCATGCAAGAAAGCATCAAATAACCGAATGAGGTCTTTATTTGTTTTTCAAGGAAGGACAGACATATTTCATATTCCAAACTCTTTGTAATAAAGCGAGATGTTAAAATAAATATTATGTTATCAGTACTTCATTATCAAACTTGGTTAACCACTTGTGAAATCAATAATCATTTTACATCCAACAAAGGGTTAGTTGTGATTAAAACTGGGAAGGGAGAAATCTTTCGATCTCACAGAACTTCATACTACTGAGTGATATTAACCAGTAGTGAGTGTCATCCAGATCGAGGAAGATTAAATAAACACCAGACGGCCGTTTATCTCGTTTGGGACCGAACACATCAGCGGTGTACCCAGTTTGACTTAGCTCTCACAAGGCTGAATCGGCTCAAACCATCTGATTTCTGAGTAGTTACTTGGCCGAACTGGTGTTACCATAAATCGAATTCCCAATTCTCAAATTACTTAGCGATTTGCAATCTACACAGCTCGAGTGGTGAAACTTCTTCCATAGTTTCCTTTAGACAGCCAAATTATTCATATCACAAAATATGATTGGCTTGAAACCATAAATCGTGATCAAGGAAGCAAGCATACTTACATATTTGCCGTTTAGTGTTTAGATCACCTCTATCTGGTTAGCAAGCACTACTGGTTGACATGAGTAATATGCAACTACTCACCGAAATCAATCAGTAGTATATAGTTTTGGGCGATTTTTCTTGCTTTCCCGACTACCATTTATGGTATCAAGCAGATCACACCTACTGTGATATGAATAATTTGATTTTTAAGCGAAACTATGGTGCAGTTTCACTTCTGAAATACTGTACATTGCAAACTGTTAACTAATTTGCAGATTGTGAATTTGGTTCCCATTCTCAAGTATGAGTAACACTGGATGATGCGAGTTCTCTTGAATTTTGCAAATATTCTTAGCTGACTGGTGTCTATCTACGTCCTGTAAAGCTACTGTCTTCCCAATAGCATCTCGCGTTCCATCATACAAAAGTTTGGAGTATTAGCTATATTTGATTGACTTTATCAAAATTCCTTGGTATTTGCTTTAAACAAGTGGAAAAACGAGAAAAGTTAGTAAAGTTCCATGAAGTTAGATTATTTTAATTATTCCAATAAATGCAGTTGTAGCTTGCTATTACTGTTTTGTCTTTCATGTAACTCAAACTAGATGGTAGGTTATCGTGTGATGTCTGTCACATTGCTTTTTGTTACAAATAAAGAAATTTAATGCTCCTTGATAGTGATGTAGAATTTTCAGAACTTCTCTCACAATCTGCTTGTAAAGTTACTGTTGTAATAATTCTCCTCTATGTCACCCTCGGACCAATAAGCAAATCGTCGTTTTTCATTCAGGTTCTACCAGATCGGCTGGTGCTCGATTTTATCCAACGGTCTCCTCACCTTGTATCCGATCTATCCCCATTTTCTTCCACATATTTATCGAGTAGTAGTGTAATAACAGAAGAAAAGGGCCAGGCAACAGATCTTTTATATAGGAAATCAACACATATTTACGCACTTTCATGTACATTATTGTAGATTATTGTGAGCAGAAGAAAAACACAGTCTTCTGATTGGTGGTTTCTCGCTGAACGTCAATCTTTCATCCATTTGTGGCCGTTTATTGAAGTTCACATTATCTATCTGCAAATTGTATCCGCCTACGCAAAGTCTGCTGTGATTGCTTTTTGAGTCAGTCTTTGTTCTTATTTTTCTCATAACCAATATTGGGGACGTACACATTGACGTAAATTACTGTCTACCAATTTGGCTAGCAGCCAGCCCTAACCACAGTAGGTTCTTGAGTAGTTCGTATCTAGAGTACCCTGTTGCTAATTCTTTCTGGTCATTTTATCTATTAAATGCAGAGCCAGTGAATACGGTTTGTGATAAAAGTCTGCAGCAGACTGTTGGAAATGCTTTTCGTGACGACTATGCCAAGTTTCTGACTCATATTAAAGAACCGGCTGAATTAACATTAGTGTTTAAAATCCGATCTTTGCTCTTAATGCTGATTGAGGAAGATGTCCAAACTGATTTCACAGTGATGAAGGTCTGACTTATCTTCCCGATTCTGACTGGATTTGACATCCTCATTCATGCCATTGCCTGAAGTTAAAACCATGCCTCCTAGATAGGTGAAGGAAGTGACCACTCTCACTTTTCGTCCTTTGTTAGTGACTTGTGCTTGTTATTGCCGGTTGACTTTTTTACAGTTTATAAGGATCTAGTTCAGCTTTCAAATGTTATATGATATTATTTCGTTTGTGTTGACTAGCAGTGGGATTCAAGATTAGTGGGACGCATCAGTTGGGTATACCTGCAGACGCAATGAGTGATGTTGTTCACACTGAGAGCTGAGGCCAGCAATCATCATTTTAAGTGTCAAAGCATTATCTATTGGGCCATGATAGCTACCTCTTTTATAAAGGGTATCAGTTGATATTCGTCTGTGCCATTTTGTATTTCCTGTCAATTGATTTGTAATCAGCCAAAGTACTTGGTTTCTGTTGACTTGTTAACTGTGAGTGGGGACACCTCAACGATGTCTGAAGTGTAACGTGGTGTTATTTATTTTGATGATGTTTAGAAGTGGACTTCAGGATGCCTTTTACATTCCATTTCAAGTGCTTGTAGCGCACCTTCCATGGAACCAAAGTAAACCTAAGGCTAAAATTAATAGATCAAACGGAACCAACTTAATATTAACTAAATAAACGTTCAACCCGCCTGCAGATGCTTCAGGTGTTTTAAGTTTTACTTTAACGTGTACGCATAGGACCAGACTCGGACGCCAATTTTTTGTGCTTCTTCCTTGTGCTGTTAACATCAATGTTTTCTGAGTTCGTAGTTCAGCTATACTAGCCAGATAAGTTCGAAAATCTTTTCTCTAAATAACCTTAACTTTTCATTCGAATTAAATATACTGCTTAATCAGAGCACTAAATAACTTAGCCTTTTTGATATATGTTTTTTTATGAGTACTTAAAAGTTAGGTAAAGTATTTATTTATTGGGTAATTAGGAAAATTGAGTTTATTAAGGGTTGGTATTGTGTAGCTAATCAATAATACAACTAGTGCCCTACTTGCTAAAACGTAAACCGCTTTCCTTGATTTATCCTGTATGCGCGACGATTGAAGTGTTCAGCTTAAGGCAAACGAATATTATTTTAATATAGCAAAAATATTCATTCAGACATCTATAAAACACAAAATAATCGAGCAAAGAATATTCTTTTCGATAAATTCCTCTTCCAGGCTCTACAATTATATAAATGTTTATATACACAGAATATTTTAAATTAGTAGTTAATAACAATATTAGCGTTTTTTTAAGTAATATCGATTTTCAAGTATTGGTTTGGTAGGGATTTTGTTTAATTATAATTGGAGGATTTCATCATGAACTGACATCAGTTAGAGAACCACTGGAAAACCTAGGAGTACTGGACAGCTGTTTCGTCCTAGTTTGGGACTCTTCAGCAGTACGCGCCCACCGGGATTCGAACCCAGGACCTTCTGATTACAAGGCGAGCTCGTAGACCATTGAGCCACTGGGACCCGATCCAATGGTCCTTGAATTCTAACTTCTGCCAATTCCCGACATAGCGTGACAATTTCTCAATGTCTTCTTCGATGAGTTACTGTCACATCTTCAACCTGCTGTACCCTACTGGTCACGGCTTCCCACTAGAACCCCAGGTTAACTGCCTGAATAGGGCCAGTCACTAGTGAGCATCAGATTAATTTTCAAGTATTGGTTTTGTAGGGATTTTGTTTAATTATAATTGGAGGATTTCATCTCTAACTGATGTCAGTTCATGATGAAATCCTCCAATTATAATATCGATTTGTAAAGTAAGATCAGTGGAATTACAGTTCATTAAAGATGCTTAAATTATAATAGTAATAAAGATATAACAGAGAATAGAATATCAACTAAAATTAAGGAAATTTCACAAAAATTCTGGATTATTCAAACCTGGATGGCCAAGGTAATGATAATGACTGAACTAACTTTTTTGGGTGCATAAATTAGGCTTATTAATATGAATCCCCACAGCCTCAGCAATATTTAGAAGTCGAACTCTTAAAGCAAAATTGAGATTCGTAGGTATGCGGTAAATGACCCTGAAAGCATGATTAACGTCAATCTTGTGTTCTGTCTCCACAAGATGAGCCAGAATAGCGCTGCGAATAGATTTTGTTTGACCTTTGCTTAACCAGGCAGGGTGATGTTCGGAAATGCAACGAGAAACACGCCTAATTGTACGGTCTATGTAACTGGCTCCACAGGAGCAGTTAAATTGGTATATATGTTATTTTCACAATTTTCCTACTGTTTGTAAAACTCTAGTGTATTTTCCAACTAGGTATACTCATAAGGGTGGTCATTTATGGTAAGGATCCACAGAAGTCAAAGATTAGATATTAAATTCTCTTATCAACCAAAGTTACAAAATTCTATTCCACAGCGATCACCGACTTTGACTTAACTGATAATTACTGGTAAATAATGACTTAACCTTCATCTCCACCACTATGCAAAATTATGCACCGATTTAATTTAGTTTCCTAAAATTTGAAGTCCTCTTTTAAGATACAAAGTCCTTCAGTTAATCTTATTCTGATAACCTTGATTTCTCGTCCCATATCACCTATTAAAAAACTAATTTTAAGGTGACATGTTTCAATCTACAAATGTTTACACATGAAACATTTATTTGATGCTGGACTCAAGTCTTACTGGGAAAATTATCCACCACTCACAGAAGACGCGGATATCTCTAGTTGATGAGTCCAACGTAGGACAAAACCCGCGTACTGGATTCCGCTGCCAACCACTACCAGCCAAATAACTATAAATTAACCCGGAAGCTATCGTCGAACCACTGGTACCTGGAGTCGACACATCAACAAAGAGTTGAAACATTTCAGTCCATTATCATCAATCAGTGGGGAAATTCAATGTGATTTCAATCAATAAACAATGACTTACCTTACCAAGTTCTCCAGCTCCTATTCGACGTGGCTTTATTATCGGTTTGTAGTTTAAATTATCAGCAAAATCATACCATTTATCACTTTGTGATTTTGATTTCTCTGCAATACTCAATGCTTCTAATGTTCGTAGTCGTAATTGTCGTTTTTGATCGCTACTGGTTTCATCAGTCGGATCTTCACCACCACAGTCAGTTCGACTACTTACAAATCCACTTATTTCAGCTGTAGTTAAATGCTTTTTATTGCGATTAGCTATCTCGACTGCATCGAGTCGTACACGTGGTCTTGGCGGTGTTTCACAATAATCTGCTGTATGCGCAAACCATAATCCAGGCGTTCCATTGTTTTTAATTAAATTATCGTGGGCTGCAGAAAATGTATCTGTCAATAACATTTTTCTTATGAGAGAATTTGATGAGTATACAATTGATTTAAAATAAATAAGTTGTTTTCTCAATATTTGTTTATCTTTCTTTACTGCATTTTGGAGAAGAGAACGGTTGTTTTTTTCTAGTTATAACTAAGCAACCCTATATTGGTGATTTGCTGTTATATTTTTTTGCATATCGTTATTATACTTTAACCAATCATAATTCAAGTAAATAATGGTTGGTATAGTGACATTAAACTGTGCAAATTTGTAAATAGGCTTTAGAGTTTGTAGGTGGAATAGACCAATTTGATCTTAGTTTTTGGACAAATATCATAAATAAGTTGGTTTACGTAGAATATCAATGATAGAATATAAAAGAGAGAAGTAAATTAGTGTGGTCAACAGTAATTACGAAGTAGTCTTAAAAATGAAGTACTGCTTTCATTTAGTGTTCCCTGGGCTATTTACTCAAAAAGGACTATGTCATACTGCTCAAGATCCGATTCAATGGCCAGTGCATGAATTCTGACTTCTACCAATTCGTGATTTAGCGCGACCCCAACCATTGTCGTCAGTGAGACATTCATCTTCACACGTGACATCTGGATTGACCTCACTGGTCATGATTTCTCACTAGAACTCCATCCTGTAGCAAGTCACTAGCGAGCATCTGATTAATTTTCTATATTTTGGTTTGTAAGGGTTAGTAATTATTTTTTGATTTTGTTTCCGATGCTGTCGAGTCAATTAGATGCTGCATTGTAGGAAATGCTGAGAATTCCCCACTGTGTCATAAGTACTGTCTTGGAATAAAGCAAACTATTACTAATAATACTTGCGTGATAAAATATAATTTGTGCAGAGAGTTGAAAAATGCTTATTGCAAAAATGTATAATGAAATAAGGAATTGTACACTGATCAGCAAAATTTGTCGTTGGTGTACTCAACAATACTGTTGAACGGTGTAGAATAGAGCAGACAGTTGAAATATTCTTTCTGGTATTCTCACCTTCACACTGCATTAACCAGTTGTTTTATCCTAGCTTGGGAGTCTTCAAAATTTCATTCTTCCAACCTGATATGAGATTCATCGCAGAACTGTGATGTCTGTTACTAGGCCTCTTATCATTTATTTAATGGACTGAAGTTGAATGACTTATATTTCTGAACATCATTCAGTGTGAATAGTCATTATTACTCAATGTCTTCGGTAATTGAATGATGGCACACATTCCAGTCGTCATCAGTTCCAGTATTCTTGAACACTGACTGCTAAGTAGTCAAGAAATGGAACCATTCATTTGTCTATTTCTCACCAAGTTTATATCAGTGAGTTCTAAAAATTGACTTTAAACTTTAACAGTTATCTGTAAAATTCAAAACTGTATGGTTTTTGTTTGTTCAAATAAATGCTAACAGGTTATTGTGCTTAAGGAAACGCTTACATAGGTAATGAAAGTTTCCAATGGTATATTTTCTTAATATTCTAAACGGATTGGACCTTTAAATGATAGTTTACCACTACCTTAGCCTGCCATTTTTATTACAGAATAAATAATTGATATGAATTAAAACAATGAACTGAAAATCAATGGTCCCTCTCATTCTGTCAGTTCCGCAGTAATAGTATTGTTGATGGATGAACATGCAGTGCATGGTAGCAAAATAGACCAAGGGTTAAAATTAATAGATTGAACTGAATCAACTTAAAAATCAATTAAGTGAATGTCTAGCCTCTCTGCAGGTGCTTTAGGTGTTTTGTATTTTGTTTTAAGGGGTACACATTCAACCGGACTCAACTAACATTTTTCACTTCCTCTTTGTGCTGGCAGCATGTAAATTCTCCTTTTTCGTAGTTCAACCGTACTAGCTAGATAACTTCTAAAATCTTTCCCCTAAGTAACCTTGATACTTTATTTTATTTAAATATACCTCTCATCAGAACAGATTACAAAGTAACTGAATCTTCTCGATTTGCGTTTTTTTATCAGTGACTACAAGTCAGGCATTATACTGATCAGGTGGTAATCAGACGTATTTACGTCTAGTAAGGCTGGCATAGTTTAGTATATCAACATCACGACCAGCAAGCTAAAAACACAAGAAATGAGACTTCAACACTGATCTATGGAGGAAAATGCGAGAAAATGTCTCATTATTGCGATTTATTCTCATGAAACTGCTGTTAAACTGGCATAAATGAAGTTTTAATTCCTTTCATTTTATCTTTTAAGCAAAGTATAACAGTTTTGAACCTATCATTATGTATGTATGATGTATATAAAATTTTACACTAATGTAAAGAACCAAGTGCGAGTGAAGTTGTTGACCTTGACGGCAAACCATTCACAGTTAGCCCTCAGTTATTGTAAAACACTGAATAATTGTCACTATGATTCTTCTTAGTAATTTGATTACAAGAGTAGAGAAAGACGGAAGAAAATTTCGCCAAAGAAGGTACGTAATAGACGTTAGACTAATTCTATGCCTATTCATGGCTTTTTATACATATATACATTAAACAATATTAGAAACATACAATTTGACTTTCAGTCAGCTAAAATGGATTAAAAATTTAATTCATTCGGCGAAAAACTCGGTGACATAAAAAAGGGACCCGATAGTAAAGAGTGAGGATACAAGTCATTGCAAAACAAACTTGGCATACTTTCGTCTCTTTAAAATTGAAAAGGTAAAACAGAGGCGGTCAGTTACAATTTGAATTTCATCAGGTAGTTGGTTTGATGCGATTTTGTATTCCAAGACTAGGTGTGCAGAGTATGATAATTCACTTGCACGATTACATTCTGGCTGGTCAGAAAAGTGCTAAAATGTATTGTCTGGTTCTCAGTTTAAGTCTGCATCAATGGGACAAGGTCTCCCTTTTTCTCGATCGATTCACACTCTCTAATACTATTTGTTTCGAGTAGGGTAAAAAGCTAACCAAAAAGGTAAAACTTTCACTGTGTCATCACTCTTTTCAGAATTGACAGGTGGTCCATTATGTTTTGATTTGGTACACTTCTGTTTATCTTTCAAAATATGTTATTAAACTGTAGCACTCTTATATTAAGCCTAACTGCACGCTTATGAAGCTAATTCATGTACGCATTTTATACGCTTACAGGAACTAATTTTACATATACTCGTGGAATATTTGCCATTGTATTACTGAACATTGCTTTTCTTTGTTACATATGTATTTTTACGCGGTTACACATTTTTCGTTCGTTTCCGCGTATTTCAAAATTTTATTTCGTCAACAATATATCTTTTCAAGTTTTCACTTGTGCTGCTTGATATAACGGTGTTCATCTTTGACCAGGTACAATATAAGCATTTCGTAGAATGTGAAAACATAGATGTACTCTAATATTACAACTGGAATAATCTTTAGTACTCCATAACCCCTTATCCCTGTTGCAAAAAAAAACAGGATTATTAATTTGTCTCAAAGTGTAGGTGATTTGCACTTTTACTCTGTTCCGGTAACCGTAGAATAGTAATGTTATTTACATGCTCCAGTTCGAACGACACTGAAGCTAACGAGATGTAACAAGAAACTACTGCAATACACAACACATCTCTTACCTATTGATCTTATGTCTGATTTAAACACAGAGTAATTAGCAGCTCTGTCATTCATGGGTGAAATCATAAAGTTGTCATGTTGCTAGAATTCCACTAATTAAGTATGAATGATTGAGAACTGTTGTGCCAGTATTCAACTCAATTAGGCATTTAACTGGCAATCAAAGAATATGTTGTGACACCGACGAACAGAAGAATTCACTTTAGCTGTACTCGCGATTTCGCAAAAGATTTATTTTCCAGAGGAATGTGACGGAATTTTGACATATTTTGAAATTCAGCCGGATTCTCTATGTGGAGCAAATTAGCTCTTGAGACGGAAAAGAATGTGATGATTTCGGGTTTAGAGTACAGTTCCAAGTCAAATTCACTGTCGCTGAATAAATTTTCCACTTGTCAGGATGCATCTTCTGCAAAACTACGAGCTCTCATTGGAATCGAATTTCCCTATTCGAACTCATAATCATTCTGCTTCAGATGCGTTGGTGTTTCAGCCATAGAATGCTCTCCAAACATGAACGTGGTCCTGGGTTTGAATGCCGGCCAACACACTCCTAAATCTCGCTAAGCCTGTACTTAGCCCGTTAAAGAGGGAAAGTTGGACGTAAGTCTGGCATCCCTATCCCGAGAAAAATAAAGCCACTGCTATCAAGACTTCCGAACTCAAGCTTGAAGCCCTATGTTCTGCTAGGAAAGAAAATGAATAACATATAATCACTGGTGATATCCGCATTATGCAGCGCATCCAACATTTCACTAATCAGATATCAATAATAATAATAATATATTTATTCCTGTTTATGCAGGAACATACCAATTGTACAGGCATGGATAAGTTATTATATAAATTACAGTTTGTTTGTCCAATCTAACATTAGAGTCAGTCAGAACAGTCTGCAAAATAGTCTGTCTGTGTAACACATAAAGAGATATAGAAATATTGTCTTCGCATTAACAAAAAACCCAGACTTCAGATGAATGTGATACAAATATCTGGGAAAAATAAAGCTTGAAGTCAATTCTCCTATAAGACTTTGTTGTGAACAGCATCCTTGAGATAAAGTTTATTGATGTATTATTTTGATTCAATAATGTATTTATTCCATTTTTGTCAGCAGTCTTATCGTAGTTTTATAATAGGAAAGAAATTTGATCTTTGATACGAAAATTAGATAAGGTAATGTTAGATTGTTTTACTGCATCAAATGAGGTCAATTCCAGAACTATCCATTTGCGCCATTTGCGTCAGCATGGCAGACTGTACATGTAAGTTGAGTGATATATTGATAACTGTTTGAAAACCAGTTGCTTCTTTATTTCATATCAAGAATACTCCTTGTACAGAATGTTGGCCAGCGTTTTCAAGTGGTTGCATCGGATCGTTCATGGAATTTGAGTTTGAATTTACATAAATGGTCATTTCAGTTTGGATGTTGGGTTGTTCGACCTCAACCAGGAGGTATATAGAAGATTAAGCTCAGCAGGGAGATAAAGTATGTAAAAATGAAGAAAACATTAATATTTTATGTATATATAAATGTATATCATTGTATAGTAAACACTACCCATAATCTAGTTGTTTTTCATATAATTTTGCGAAGTCTTAGAGTTAATTTAGTGTCGTAATGTTTAGTAATGAGTCTAGGCGTTATAGTGTTCTAATAGCTCATGCGTTTTGGAAATAAGTGGTGCGGTGTGATTGGCATAGTCATTAGGATGAAGCAGTTTATATAGCAAGCGTTTGAAGGTTATAATAGAGTGACAGGTCCTTATTTCTAGGGGTAAACTGTTCCAGATCTTAGAGTACATGACTATGAAGAAGTTTGCACGGAGTGCTGTCTTACAGTTTTTCCTAGATACTGTGCACGTTTGGTTACGAAGGTTGTAAGAGCCTCCCGGTGAGAACTGTATCTCCTTGCTGTCTGAGAATGATATTTTATGCAAGACTTTAAAGAAGAATGTTAGGTTAATGCTCAGTCGTCTCATCCAGAGTGGGTCGATACCTAGAGTTATACACCTTGATGTGTAGTCCTTTTCGCAGTCAAATCCTAGTAGTTTAGACGTGAAGTATCGTTGGACACTTTCTATTTTAAGTTTGTCACTTACGCGAGTGCTGCTGAGAATAAATGGACAATATTCAAGTAGTGGTCTGACACAAGTTTTATATAATAATAGCTTCGCCTCGTAGTTGTGGAAATTCCTGAGTATGCATCCTAGGAGCATCCTCGATTTACGCGTCTGTGTCGCCACTTGCTCAGAAAATGTCAAGTCACTAGAGTACCTGAGTCCTAGGTCAACAACACTTTGGAGTTTAGGCAAGTCAAGAGATTCAAGTACCAGTTTAATGTTTATTGAGGGTGCACCGAAACAGATCCAACCACATTTTTTAAGGTTGAATTTTAGGTTCCATGTGGAGGACCATGCAGTTACTCGATCTAGTTCTTCCTGAACAGCTTTCTGAAAGTATCCTAAGTCATCACAGTGGAATGTGTAAGCTACTTTAAGATCATCTGCGAAGATAAATGGTTTGCCAAGTGAGAAACAGCTGCATATGTCGTTGACATATAGGGTGAATAGGAGGGGGCCTAAGACGCTACCTTGAACTACTCCAGAAGTGACTGGACTAGGTTTAGAGTTTACAGAACCCAGTCTAACTACTTGGGACCTATTGTTAAGGAATGATTCAATCCATCCTAATAATGGGTTACTTATTCCTAAAGAGTTCAGCTTATTTATTAGAAGCAAATGGTCAACGCGGTCAAAGGCTTTGGATATGTCGAAGTAGATGACTAGTACTAGTTGTTGTTTGTCTCGGCTGCTAGTTATATAGTTAAAGAAGTCAAGGTGACATGTCATGCATGATCTGGATTTTAGGAATCCATGTTGGTTTGGACTTAGAATATTGCAGCTGAGCATATGTTTGAGGATATCATCTTTAACTATTCGTTCAATGATTCTAGATACTATGGGTGTAATATTGATTGGCCTATAGTTGTTGACTTCAGTTTTTGATCCGGATTTGTGTTTAGGTACTATAAATGTCGTTTTCCATTTATCTGGATAGGTTTGGCTTTCTAGGGACATTGTAAAAATCTTAAGTAATAAAACAGAAATGTCAGAACCACCGTGTTTATAAAGATACGATGGTATACCGTCAAAACCGGCACTACTAGAGCTTTTAAGAGTATTAACGGCTTGGTTAATATTAGAGTAAGTGAAATGAACTGTAGTGATTTGTTTCAGCGTTGAAGATGAAGGGAGTTCTATTTTAGATTGTAAACCGAGAAGTGGACTTGTAGGCTTAAGGTAGTTAGCTGCAAACGTCTCATTAAACAGTTCACACATGTCTGCATGGTTGCTGTATAGTTTGCCCTTGTTTATAAGGAGAGAAATTTTATGGCTTTGGCGATTCATTCGTTTCTTTAGGATTCAAGTAGAAACAAATTGAATTACTTCACAACTTACAGCCCTAATATTGTAGTGACCCATTTTATTACTCACAATCGTACTATACTTTCATTGTGTAATTGTACTTTGATTTGTTTATTACTCTTAATCTTGCATTTTAACAATTGATACCTTTTGTACTCGCTCGATTTTTGAATTTTGATTGCTGCAATAATACACTATCGTATTCCTTCGCAAGTGCCTTTTGAATTACGTTGTGGACGTCGAGTAATCACAACGTTAGCACACAATTGTAAACGCGAGGAAGTACTAAGATATACGTGTACGCCAGTTTAATCAAAATATAGCAGCACAACAATTGGTGAGCCCGACATAGCTGATTGATGGACTACATCATTTCGAAGTATACACAGTGGAATAAGTCATCTTTGCCATCGCATTAACTTTTATAACTTCATAACGTTTGGATGTATAATTACTGATATTTCTGCTAAAAGTACCTCCGGACCTGGCGGCACAGCGACTGCTATCCCAGTTCACCCTGATACTCAAGCAGCTGTAGCAGCTGGCTGTTATGCAACACCTCAATTCCAGTTCTCTGTCCTCAAGCTTCAGCATTGTCTACAGGTGTGCAAACACTCTTACAATGGTCTGCAACTCCATTTACTCAAGCCGGTCCTACAGCTGTTCAATTACAACAGTTTACCCAATCACCTCAACAACAATAGATTCAAGCACAAGCTCATCAGTTGCAACCAGCTCAACAGCCAACTTATATCCAACAACATCATCAATGGTCGGCCTGCAAAATTTGGGCTACCGATATGCATGCTGAAAATTCCATAGTTGTACCGAAAATATAGTGCGGCATCAAGCTATAATCAAAAATAAATTTAAAAAATTAAAATTAAAATGGCTATAATTGATTCCGTCCCTATGGTAACTAACTCTCTTTTGAAAATTACATACAGGCTGAAAGTTTTCTTCGGTGTGACCTTAGGATTCAAGGAAGATGGTGATTCAGAATGAGACTTTCACAGAAAGAGTCAAACCATAGGGCAAATCTAGTCATAGGAAATAAGTGCAGTACCAAAGTGAAGTGGTATAAGAAAAAATTCCAGAAAGATCTAGTGAAGAAGCCGAAGATCACACCCAAACTGTGTATTAGCCAGGGAGTGAGTCATTAGAACATAGACTGCTGGATTTGTTTGGGATCTGAAAGTAACCAAACCTTGTCGCAGTGCTTTCAAAAGACGAAAGTTTAAACAGCATGTGTGATCTTTGGCTACAAACTATGCAATCGGATTTCTCGATGATTATTCCTCTGAAAATAACCCCGAGTATGGTTCTCGAGTATCCAGAAAAGCTTCGTCACCAAAGAGCCCAGGATGCGACCACCTCAAAACTGTAGCTCTCAAACCATGCTCAGAAGCTCTATGGGTACTAATCTGAAAGAAATTAAATACCGAGAGCTGAGAGGAAAGCTACACTATTTACAACCCTTTATTTCGGAAATCAGTAAGACCTCAAGTGCCGCAGATTTACAGTTCTACCATTAAAAATATAAGAGTAGGCGGAAAACTTGTTGGATGACTGTTTCAGGGAATGTCTGGATGAAACAACATTTTGCAATGAGTTCAACGTCAAGAAGGATGGTTCATGCAGCCAGGTAGGAACTGCTAAACAACATACCGTGACCGAAACGTTAAATTGTCCGTATTGTTTTGAGAACCAGGAAATGCTTATGGCTCCGTCTCATGAAATCTTAATCTAGAAAGTTTCCAAAATGGAAATCTGTATCCCGCTACTGAGGTGAATCAAAGAGTACCTGGAGGTAAGGATATTTTCCAAGAAGATAAGTCGGGCACACTACCAGAGCTCTTTTATCGGTACTGGGGGATACAAGCACATCTACACCCAAACTTTCCATGCAGCTGTGCAAAACATTAAGACCATACTGGAAGGAATATAGTGTAACTGCACACCACTCTTTTGGGAAAGTAGAAGTGAAACACAACTAATGCCATCAGTGACCTTGAATAGCGTTAGCACAATGATCAGCTGTGAAAGTTGAAGATATGTAAACGTAGTTACCACACAACTGGGGTGATCAAATTATGGCACACAAAATAGTGCACAACTTAATTCATCAGAGCCGAGATAGAAGGGCACTACAGTATCCCAATGAAACCGCTCATCACAGGGCAGTAAAACAGACTTGGAATAATTTCTTTTCTCTCAGGGATTGTAATTCATAACCTCAGAAAAAGAGTGGAATGTTATGCCACAACGTACAGTCTTTACACATCCACATAGGGTCAGGTTCTAGGAGCTAGCTGTAGCATTACCTATTCAAACAATCCACTCCATCGTTTTATCCTGGTTAGCCTTGTGTCTCTTCCAGACACGTTCCTTCTACTGTTTTTGTCAAATGTTTGTTGAAAACACAGTGTAGAGGCAGATAATTCCCCGGAATTATTAGCCTCAAGCATTCATCACTCACACTGAATGCTGACCATAAATTTGTTTAGATGAAGGCTCGTGATCAAGCATCCACGTCTTTCGGAACGCCGTCGTGCAACGTTCAGTTGTTCATGAACGATCCTTATCTAGGTAATCAATCATCCTGGTACTACTATTTTGGTCTCCATACTTACTTCGTTTTTTGGACGATAAACCCCGTGCTCTGCTTCGACTTGGTCTTATATTTATTATTATTGTTCCCTTGGGTTCCTAGTGGAACATAGGGCTTCAACTGCACGTCTCCATTTGCTTCTGTCTTGTGCTGTACTTTTCACTTGCGTCCATGTTATTCCATACTGTTTCATCTCCTCCTCACACGATCTCCTCCATGTCACCCTTGGACGTCCCACTCGCCGCTTCCCTTTCGGGTTCCACTCGAGGGCCTGACGCGCGATGTCACTCAACGGCCTCCTCAGCGAGTGTCCAATCCACCTCCGCTTTCTCCTGCATATTTGTTGGGCGATTGGTTCCTGTTTCGTTTGTTCCCATAGTTTCTTGTTTGTGATTCTTTCCGGCCATCTAATCTTCAGTATGGAGCGAAGACAGTTGTTGATAAAGGTCTGCAACAGGCTGTTGGAAATATTCTTTGTGACCCGCCAAGTTTCCTATCCGTGTAGAAGAACTGACTGACTTGACGTTTGTATTGAAAATCCGAATTTTGTTGTTGATGGTGAGTGACGAAGTTTTCCAGATTGGTTTCAGGTTGATGAATGTGTTTCTCGCCTTCCCGATTCTCGATTTGACATCCTCGTCCGTTCCTCCTGTAGTTGAGACAATGCTCCCTAGCTGGATAAGTGAATGAAGTAACCTCTTTCAAATCCCTCCCGTTGATGGTGATTGGCGATGGATGTTGCTTTTGTTGTTGTTGGTTGGTTATTTTCATAACCTCCGTCTTGTCTATGTTCACCTGGAGTCCTGTCTTTGCTGCTTCTTCGACCAGTTTGTCGGTTTTTGCTTCCAAGTCTTCGATTTTGTGTGACATCAAACGTAAATCATCCACGCGCGAAATCTAGGTCTTCTAGGTTCTTCACGTCGGTCCAGGATATCCCTGTCTTCTCGTTTTCCACTGTCTGACGCATAATCCAGTCCACCACAATTAGGAATATGATTGGTGATAGTAAGCACCCTTGTCTGACTCCTGTGTTTACTCCAAACGCTTCGCTGAGTTTTCCGTTGTGGATCACTTGACATGTGCCGTTGTCGTACAGCTGTTGGATAAGGTTGATGAATATTTGGGGTACGCCGTAGTACTTGAGTAGTTTCCAAATTACTTCGCGGTCAGCGCTGTCGAAGGCCTTCTCAAAGTCTATAAAGTTGAGGTAGAGATTTGATTGTCATTCCATGCTTTGTTCGATGATAATGCGTAGAGTTGCAATTTGGTCAGAACATGATTTGCCTTTCCTGAATCCAGCTTGTTCTGGTCGGAGTTCTGTATCCAGTGCGTCCTTTATTCTCTCCAGGATGATGCAAGTCAGGATTTTACTTGGCGTCGACAGGAGCATGATTCCTCGCCAGGTCGCCCTTCTTTGGTAGTTTCACAAGGTAACCTTTCCTCCAGTCAGTAGGCACCTTTCCCTCTTCCCAAATCTTTTGCAATAATGGAGTCAGCATATCTGCCGTCGTTTCTGGGTCCGCTTTCAGTGCTTCCGGGGGTATTCCATCTGGTCCAGCTGCTTTTCTAGCTTTCAGAAGCTTGATTGCATTCATGACTTCAGTTTTCGTTGGAGGATTGGTGTCAACTTGCAGTTGTGTACGTGCTGTTGTTGGTATTACTGGACGGATTGTAGGTGGTGATCGATTCAAGAGTCCTTTGAAGTTGTCCGCCCATTGTTGAATCTGTCTTTCTTCCTTGGTAATTGGGTTCCCTTGGCTGTCTTTTATAGGTTTTACTTGTGTTGATCTCTTCCCGGATAGAGACTTGGTTATCTGATATAGTGTCCTCAGGTCCCTTTTGCCTGCTGCCTTCTCAGCTTCAGTAGCCAGGTTGTCGTAGAATTGTCTTTTGTCCTTCCTGGCACTCTTCTTCACTTCTTTGTCCAGTGCTGTGTAAGTTGAACTCACCGTCTCCTTCTCTTGTCCATCTTTGCATTGAATCATTTTCTCTTTCACTTTTCTCCTCTCCTCTATTAGTTTCCAAGTGTCTGTTGAGAGCCATTCCTTGTCTTGTTTCTTCTTTCTTCCTAAAACCGTTGAACACTTTTCGTTGAAAATTACCTTCAGAGAGTTCCAATGGTCTTCCACGGATGATTCCTCAGTGGTGCCACATAGTGTTTCCTGCTTTACTCTGACAGTTGCAATGAAAATGTCCCTTGTGGTTGTGTCCTTCAGTTTTTGAGTGTTGAACTTGCATTGTGGCCTATCCCCAGCTGTCCGTGAGGCTTTTAGCTTCACCTTGAATGTCCCTTGTACTAGATAGTGGTCTGAACCCACATCTGCTCCTCTCCTCGATCTTGTGTCCAGTAGGCTCCGTCTCCACTTCCTTGAGATTGAAATGAAGTCTATCTGGTTTTTGGTGTGTCCATCTGGTGAAATCCATGTTGCCTTGTGTATATCCCTGTGTTTGAACACACTGCCACCAATCACCAAATCATTGAAGGCGCAGAAGTCTGAGAAGAGTTCACCATTTTCGTTCATTTCACCGAGGGCCTCGCGACCCATGGTGTGTTCTCTTCCTGTATTGTCTCCTCCCAGCTTCGCATTCATGTCGCCCATCAGAATTTTGATATCGCTCTTTGGGACGTTGTCCATTACTGTTTGTAGTTGACTGTAGAAATCCTCCTTCTTCTCATGTTCTGAGGCGTTTGTAGGCGCGTAGCACTGAATGATTGTAACCTTTTTTCCTTTTGAGTTGAACCTGGCTGTCATTATCCTGGAGGAGATTGGTTCCCACTGCATGAGAGCTTTAGCCGCTGTTGGTGACATCATGATGGCTACTCCCTCGGTGTGCTCGTGCTCGTCCTCTGGGTAACCGGAGTAGATTATTGTCTCTCCAGTTGATAGTTGGCTCCTTCCACATCCGTTCCATCTGCTCTCGCAGATTCCCAACACATCTATTTCATATCTCCTCATTTCTGCGGCTACCTGAGCAGCCTTCCCAGCTTCGTACATTGTACGAACATTCCACGTCCCCATCCTTATTTTTGCTCTCATCGAAAGAAGGCACATCGGCTGACTGGCTTCCCGAAGGCTTTCACCAGCCCGCGTCATTTCACTTCCCCGATTCCAGCGAAAAATAAGGTCACTATTTGTAATTTTAGAATTTTGAATATATTTGTGCGTTGAAGTTTTAGAAGCAATTTGGTTAAGTTTTGGGGGTGGAGTTGCTAGCACCACGCCTCAACCCTCCCTCTTTATCCGGGCTTGGGACCGGCTAGAATACTAGTGACCTAGTAATCTAGGCGAGGTTTCGACTTGGTCTACGCGGAGCAAATACTACACGTCACTTACATTTCGGTCCCCCTGTATTGCTGTTATTTAAGTTGCCTAGAAATCTCAGGGTTTTTACCAGCTTCCGAGAAAAATTTGGGGATTTGACATTGGAAAGTGGGCTAAAAAATGTAGTACTTTTTCAAATATTGCGTTACCGTTCAGCATGTCGTAATGTAAGTTGTTGTCCCTTTGTCGTGAACGTAGTCGTTTTCACTTAAAATATTAAAAATTCAATCGTAAGTAATCCACAAAAGTATATTCGAGTGAAAAGTATGGTCTAAAATTAGTCTTCACAAGGTTTTAATCATATATGTATATAAATATACGTGTATTTTAGAAAAAAAATTAGATGTAAACAAGTCATATAATAACAAGATGAGGCAGATCAACTATACGGTTTGTCATAACAGAAATTTCTTTGCTTATAGCATAGGTGAAAAGTCGAGTGGTTTCCCAAGCTTACAATAATGCTGAATTAAATCTCAGTAATTCTGAAATAATTCTAGCATCCTATAGTGAGTAAATTCTGAATCTGTTCTGAAATGGTTTGTTTAATGGCACAGACTAGAACTCAGTGCTGGTTTTCAGCATGACTAGAACTAATTCAGCACCGTGTTCTTTTTCTAGGCATTTTCAGGAGTAGATCAGAACATACTGGGTTTCCTTACCAGCGTTGTTCCAGCCATTACAGGACATATTAAGCTCTGACTAGCATTACTTCAAAACGAAAAGACCTAATTCAGCACATAGTGGCAATTTTTTCAGCTTAATTCTAGCCTTCTCAGCACATATTCAGAACTGACTAGCATTACTTCAGAACGAAAAGACCTAATTCAGCACATAGTGGCAATTTTTTCAGCTTAATTCTAGCCTTCTCAGCACATATTCAGAACTGACTAGCATTACTTCAGAACGAAAAGACCTAATTCAGCACATAGTGGCAATTTTTTCAGCTTAATTCTAGCCTTCTCAGCACATATTCAGAACTGACTAGCATTACTTCAGAACGAAAAGACCTAATTCAGCACATAGTGGCAATTTTTTCAGCTTAATTCTAGCCTTCTCAGCACATTCAGAACTGACTAGCATTACTTCAGAACGAAAAGACCTAATTCAGCACATAGTGGCAATTTTTTCAGCTTAATTCTAGCCTTCTCAGCACATATTCAGAACTGACTAGCATTACTTCAGAACGAAAAGACCTAATTCAGCACATAGTGGCAATTTTTTCAGCTTAATTCTAGCCTTCTCACCACATATTCAGCACATATTTAGGCATGCAGAGCTTATTTTCAGCATTGAAGGCATTATTTCAGATGCTGATCTTTTTTTAAGATTTTGTCGCATTAATTCAGCACCCAGCTCTCTTTTTAAGCACGACCAGCGTTATTTAAGAACATAGTGGGTAGAAAAAATTTTCATTTACCATAAAAAGGCATTATCGACGCATAGGTTAGAATAAGTTTAGAATTGTTGTAAGCTTGGGTTACTGGATGTGTAAGAGGTTTGAGTGTTGACAAGAAAGGAATATATATATATATATATATATATGTATATATATATATATATATATATGGCCAAGCTAAACTAACATAGCCAAAGCCTAAGTGGCACGGCGGTTATGACTCTAGCTGATCATGCACATGGTTCGGAGTTTGATCCCCTGCCGACGCACACCTGATTTCAATGGTCGGCCTGCAAAATTTGGGCTACCGATATCACATGCTGAAAATTTCATACCTGTACCGAAAATACGGTGTGGAGTCAAGCTGTAATAAAATAAAAAATAACAAACAACCAATCAGGATTCAGATGAGAAGAGTCGCATAAGCGTTGAAAAGTGCATTAAAAATCACTGAAAACATGATATTACACTATAAAACTGTCGCTTATGTGTTGTAAGAATGTCTCCTAGTCACTACAGGACAACCTATAGAGATATCATACCATGCATTACAGATGTACTCATTCAAGTGACTGTAGATCATCGTACTTTGAAATCCATTGGTATTTCTGGCATTGTTCTTTAACTTACCCCTAACTCTGACCGTACTTCTAACCACCAATCTTAATTAACACCGTAATCCTAACATTAACCGTTGACTCTAAACTTAGTCTTAAAAATCATAGCCTACTTAACAGTATAGATTTGAACAAAAAGTATTTGGGGAGTAAGTAGAATACTGTATCTACCCTCCCACGAGTTGACTTGAAATGACTTCTGTTAGAGTTCCCTAAATCTGACTGGTTCTTGAAGGTCGACTTTCGACAAACCTTGACTTTTACTATGATACTTTAAGTTCGTCATATATATAAATATATATAAGGGGTGTTGGTGGTACAGTAATTGCCCAGGTCTCAACTGGCCAAGGAAGTAACAATCTCTACATAAACTTCATCTGAATTCACAGCAGGTGATTGCTGAAACCATTGGCAAATTTCTCTGGCAGGCGATAGATCATCTTAAATGGTTTCGTTTTGCCAAATGAGTGGCCACTATCAACTAAATGCGACAAAGCAACTAAAGATTGTTGTTACTTAAATTTTACCAAACAACGGATGGTGTATTGTGAAATGTCTAGGCTGTTTAATAATACGCCCAAAATAACTGTCTCCAGAAAAGCAGTTGAACTGATAAATGCACATAACGTAGCAAAACTGTGCAGTTTATCCTTCGATTTAGTTACAGTAATTCGCTGACTGGAAATTAGAAAATAAAAACAGCTTATAATCGAGTACAGTTATACCTTTGGATACACTGACATGCAGTATAATTAATTATACAATATATCTGATGTTACTAAAGGTTGCTAATATACCTCCCATATTTGATTATATCTATGTGAACCAACTGATTTCACAGTGGGTGTATACTGGAAAGTGAGAATAAAATTTGTTAAATTGTGTTTAGTAGTGGAATTCACATATACATTGAATAATTTCGCATACATATGATGGGGCACAATCACATGGCCACGAGTATTGCTTGGGACTAACTCAAAAACTATTCCCTTTAACGGAACTGGACGTCATTCACCTTAGTCATTTTAAACTTATTTAGTTTTCTAGTAATATTGTTGCAAACATAAGCGTACTTCATTGCACACTCTAGTTGCATCATGTTACATTCATGATTCATTAATCCTGAATATAGTGTCTTTTCTGTCCAATTCCCGCTTGAATTACAACATGGGCGATTGCATAGTAATTATTATGGCCCGTGACGTAACAATGTAAAAGTAGAAAATGGACAATTCAAAAACTATCATTAGAATGAAAGCTGAAAAGAGCTGTTTACTTCTTGATAGTGAATCACTACGAATAATAAATTCACCTTTATCTGATTAATGTTAGTACTGATAGATTTGTCGCAAAACTCTCTTCGCATATCAAAACGGGAAGCGTACACGGATCCGGTTCACTTTTCATATCTAAAGTCTTCTCTAACAGTCGTAGTAGTACTAATTTATGCCTGTTAAGTTTAGGTGTTTCAGTTTAAGAAAATTCCAAGACTATCGTTGATATCCCTGAACCGTCAAGTGCATTTAATTTTGGTTCTATTCTAACTATTCGATGTGGAAAAGGCTACTGTCCAACAAGAGTTATTAACTGTCTTTCCGAAATGAATCGTGCAAACGTGATACAATGTACACAGTACAAGATCCTGCGAAAAATCAGAATTCAAAATCGAAAGTCACAGTCTTCATTTTATCCCCAGGAAATCTAGCAGAGATGAAGTTGACTTCGGTTATATAAAAACTATTTAAACTTCTAAAATCATGAACCAAATCTCATAGCAGAAGCCCTTTTCATGAAATAGATTCAAGATTATCTAAATGACTATCAATATGTTGTTTCAATGATTGTGAAAAGCAGTGGTATCTACATTCATGTGCAGTCAAAATTAACATCTAATACGTGTTTTCCTAGCTATGTGCTATCAAAAATATGAACTCAGGCAGTTTAACTAGTACAATCACCTAAAATGCGTAAATTCAGCTTCTAACCGACAAGTCGTGATCCGAAATCCCATTGTACGTAGTAAAGTCTAGGCAGTTAGATAATATCGTCAACTTTAACCTGATAGTCGTGACTTAAAAACGAGAAATCCCTAACAATATCAGCAAGTCTGTTTAACTGTAGTAGTTGCTTTTGCAACGGGTTGATACAATTCGTAAAGTAATGTCCAGTCTTCGTTTGATAGCTTCCAAATTATTTTTAATATTCTAAATATTTTTGTATTTCAGGAATTTAATGCAAATTTGTGTACCTCATTCACAACATGCGTGTTTTAGAGTTCTATTCAGGAATAGGTGGCATGCATCTTGCTTTCCAAAGTATTCAAAATACCAGCTAACTTCATTTTAAGAGTCTACTGTAAAACACGAAGTAGTTGCTGCTGTTGAAATCAATGACGTGGCGACTTCAGTATATGCGTATAACTTTCCCAATACACTAGTATTGAATCGAGTTATTGAGGTGAGTCGTTCTGTAAATGGCACATTAAATTTTAGAGCTTTACTGTTGACTTTGTACATAGCCTAAATGCAGATATATGGAGTCTTTGTCCACCCTGTCAACCTTTTACAAGGCTAGGGAAACAAATGTGTGAAGCGGATAACAGAAGTGCCTCTTTCTTTCATATTCTTGATCTAATAACTATGTAAGTTTGAATTTTAACAATTGACTTTTAAAGTCTAAAGCCACAAGGAATCATACTTGAAAATGTAAAAGGATTTGAACATTCTGAGCCATGGAGACGACTGATTGAAGTGTTGAATACATCTGGTTATGAATATCGGGTAAGTAGCGCACAGTGCTTCTACTTAAAGTTACATTTAAAAAGTTATCTGACAATTACAATCAAATTTCAGTTCACTGTTCACATATATATGATCGTTCATTTTCCTGTCCAAGTTACGATTAATTTGATAAAAGATAATCAGACCAAGAAGTCGTTGTCTACTAGTCTGTGAATCATGTAGATTTGATTAGTTTGCCAGGTCGACATCCTGGAGATGTTTAAAATCAATTTTTGAAGACTGCTGGCGGGATGTCTCGAAACCAATTATGTAGTGTTGTAATTTGTCCACTTCTTATTGCTTTTGAAATTCTGAATGTTTTCATTAAATTCGTCGCTATCACGCAGTCATGTTTGTTCATTGTAGTATCATTCTAATTCTGTTCTATCCGTCTTTATGTGCTATCTATAAGCCTGAAAACTTCACCTGATGCACATTTGTGCAGGGTTTCAGATTCATCTGGCAGTCCTCTCTTGTGATGTGAATTGGTATTAGGTCCTGTCAGATGTTTCCGTCCTTATTCAATGAAAGTGTTATAGTATTGCCATTAGTTAATGAAACTACCAAGTGAGTGTGCGTCGGTGGTTCAGCGGTAGAATGGTCGCCCACCATGCGAATGATGTGGGGCTCGACCCCCGACAGACGCACACCTCTAACTCCCCTAGTCGGTTGTAAGTCCGACAAAGAGGGAAGGTTGGGCGTGAGGTTAGCAACCCCACCCCGTAAAAAGTAAACATCACTGCTACTGAAACTTCAAAGCTCTGGCTTGAAGCCCTACTTTCTACTTGGAAAGCAAAGGAATGAAATAATAATAATACAAAGTGAGTAATTTGATGAATTTTATTTCATATAAGATACTTGATCTAACTAGCACTTTGAATCTCAATTGATTGCTATGTTTACAATTGTGGTCTCCCTCAAAAACTATCACTCACTAAAGCTTGACCTAATAGTTGTGATATAGTGAAAATAGTTTTCGTTCGAGGTTACTTAATTCAAAGATACAAATGATCTTTATTAAGTTTTGCGCTTATTTCACCATAGGGTACTTCTATACACGAAAGAATGAGCAGTAGAATTCATACTGCTAGTTCGTGTCCCCATTTTACAATAAATCCAACAGTGAACTGGTGACCTCAATCAGAAATCATCTTAGAAGCTATCGTAAATATATAGATTCATCCGTATTATATACGACTTGACTCGACTATAACTTTTACGCATCTTTTCGCGTTGTATATCTTATTTCCTTACCTCAGTTTATTTCTTCTGAGTCATTCTAGTTTTCTGTCATTATCAATACCATTGTTTCCTTCGTGCTATGATCTGATCTATGAAGCAATGATATTAAGTTATTATACAGATTGAAGGACGTGATGCAGTGGGAGCTTTACAGGATAAGTGATTGTTTGAGAAGATTGTGATTTTGAATAAGATTAAAAAGCAAAATGAAGATACAAACAGATATCCGAGTGCCGTAGTCTTTTCGAAATTTTTTTGAGGCTTTTATTGTTCATCCAATATGATTAGTTGCTCAAGGTGAGTGGCAATGTCGACAAGGGTGACTACTGCAGTTTAACCTTCGCTTTGACTAAGTCATCAAATCATTCTATTCTACTTTCCATACAGTAATCAAATTCTTCATGAATTTAATTGTCTGACACAAATGCTCAGTGGAACCATGGCCTTTATAAGGTGGAATAGCATAACTAAACAAGAGTAAATTACTTCACCCTCTCTCACTACACACTCAATTTACCTCTGTCCAAAAGAAAACTGTAAATTTACCAAACAGGGTGATGATTTAAGCCCAGATCATGAAGTGATTCGAACAAACAGCCTTCACATCGGCAGTATTGGAGTGTTGTGCGTTGAACTACGTAACTAAGCTACTAACTGGGTCTTCATTCCACTTCAAACGTTCAGTACGACTACATCACTGCATCACATCCTTCAATTTTTCTAAAAGCTTAATATCACTGCATCAGGGATGAGATCACAGCACGAAGAAAACAATACCATTGATAATAATAAAATTAGTTTCCTGGATCTCTCTGAAAATAAGTCTAAAACGGAAGTTATAATATTGTGGTGAGAGCTGGCTGCTAGCCAAAGTTGGTAGACAGTAATTGACGTCAGTGTTTATGTCCCCAATATTGGTGGTGAGAAAATGAGAACAAAGGCTCTGCGTAGGTGGATACAGTTAGCATATAAATTATCTGACACAGCCACAAAGAGATGCAAGGTCAACTTTCTGTGAGAAACAACCAATCAAAAGCCTGTATTTTCTACCAACAATAATGTACATTAAAATCTATAAATATGTCTTGATTTTCCTTAATAAACGATCTGTTGCCTGGCCCTTGTCTTCTGTTGTTACAATATGATTTGTTTATGCCAGCTGCAACGTTAGCTGGTTGTCAGCCAAGCACTGGTGGCTGTTATAGTTTGACTTCAACTTTAATTAAGTCTCTTTCGAAATTCATTCAGTATTCTTATAATCCGCTGACAAATCATATTCTGTATTTCCATTCTATTTCGATTTTCTACTTTGATGAGTTTATTCCCTTTTTCTTTGCATTTTAGCAATTTCTACTTTCTCCTCTGCAATTTGGCATACCTAATTGTCGTCTTCGGTTTTACCTTGTTGCTCGTCTGCATTCATCATCTTGGAATTCACAACTTAAAATGGGAAATTCTGAATTCATTGATTTAAAGCCACCAATCGATGCGCCTTGTTTGCCAGGTTGCATGTGTGCACTGTGTTGTGATCTTGTCAGGTGAATATGAACAGTATATGTTTGTTCTTTAATGTGAATGCCAAATATGCACCTGCATAATTTAGTGTTATTTAATGTGATAAGGAAGATTTTCTCTTCCTCAAAAGGCATTGCGATTGCTGAGTATTTTCCCCAGACTTTTTCAACTTCGA
>OX235274.1:52501898-52661639 GCA_944472155.2 Trichobilharzia szidati
ATAGATTATTTTATACTGATTTCTGGTTTTACTTGATGAGAGGGAATTATAATAATAATGTTTGTTCCTATAAGCTTATCCAACGTGTTCCTTTAATCATCTCTGTCAGGGCAAGAGAAACAGAACTCGAAGGATGGAATGTATAAATTTCATCCCGAGCCTGAAATATACGTGGCATCAATGAAACAAAAATGCACATTTTTAAAATTCCATTCAGTGGAAGTTTCTCATGTTGATCGTAGTTTAAGGTAGCAACAATGGGCATAGATTATTTTTTACTGATTTCTGGCTTTACTTGATGAGTTATGAATTTATATATACTGGATTGAGTTATGTTCGAATCAATAAAATGACTCAATATCTACACTAACAAGTCTTACAAATAATGCTGGAATCACAGGAAGCAATAGTCTTTTGTTGATGTAATAGTACCTGAATATATTCTATTTGGAAAATTGGTAAACTCTTAAATATGTGCATATTACGAATCCATCACCCAACGATAATTGATCACTACTCAGTGCACTCATCTTCATGAGAACAAGTTTGTTGATAAATGATTAATTAGTACAAGGAGAATAACATGAAGTAGTTGATTATTCTAGGTAGAACTAGTTAGTTCTACATTTAACATGCGGTATGATTATTAAAGGTGATTTAGAAAGTTTAAAAATTGCACATTTTTTTCTCGATAAGTAACGATCAGAGAAGTGCATCAGAATTCACGCGCCTAAATATTCTGAAATTAAGACTTTTTAAATCCTTTAGAATAAAATCTCCGTACTAACCGAATGGATATTTAACGCTGAATGAACCTTTGCTTCAACGAACCGCATTCATGTTATTTGTTGATGGTGACTAGCAATGGAACCCAGGATGAGCATTTCGTCCTGATTGAGACTCATCAACTGGATGTCCCTGACTGTCCAGGGTAAAACCTTGCACCAAAGCGCTGCTCACTACCAGGCAATCAGGCTACGAAAACCGCTTCTTGTGTAACGTCATGTTAGTCCTCACATAACGTCAAAGAATTAGTACCAGGAGCCAACATATCAACGAAGACTGAGCAAATTAACCAAAGAATTGAGTTTATATTTCTAAAACAGTGAATTTTAGATATTTCCTTTCAAACAAATACAAACAGAATTGCTACTTCAATTAGATTCAATCTTTGGATAGTAATAGTAGCAGTAGCATGAGACTTACTTGAAAATTTCTTGTTTACCAACACGTCCTAATTTATCAGGAATTAGGATAAAATTATTATGCTTATAATCCACAGGAATAGCATCTTTAGATCCCGCATCTACGGCATACTTCATATCCCAAAGCCAGTAGAGTTTGTCTGCTGTCTGTAAAGACCATTTAATTACATCTTCTGAGCATCTCATATATTTCGGTAGATGAATTCCAGAAGTACATGGCTTTTGGCTGGTAAGGAGCGAATTCCACTTTAAGAATGATTGCTGGTTTGAAGTACTCCAAGCACTATTATTGGTATTATTATCATTGTTTTTTCTACGTATACCCCATAGAAGTCCACACGGTCGTAATTTAGGCAAGGCAGGTACAGAAACACAGGCATTTTCATTGGATGGAATGATTGACTGTTTATGTGCTATAAGATTCTGCTGGTCAGTTCGTGCATTTTGGCGATCCACTTCTAATCTAGTTCCAAGTAATAAAATTTTTTTTAAAAAAAAGTCAAAAATAAGATTATCTGGAATTAATTGGAAACGCTAAACACACGTGTGAATGTTATAAGATATGCAAGGGAAAGACAAAGTCATGTGTTTTTTAACGAAGTAACTAGCCTGTCTACGACCAATATCTATTCTAACTAAAAGTGCCATCCTTGAATGAAAACAAACTTGACAGCCGTACATACTTTTATTAATAGAAAACAACTTAATTCTATGAATTTAAATGACCACGGGCGTTTGAGATCTATCACCCATGTTAAGTGGGATAACACGATGAGTTATATCGAGGTCAGGCGTAGACTGTTAATTAAAGAAGGCAAGTCAATTGACGAGGTCATGAAGCCACACTGATTGAGATGAGCATGACGAACCACCGCCCTCCCCCCCCTAGATGAGCAATGTTAGCTGACATAAGATTCGGCTAGAAAAGGGTTACGGGTGCTCAAATCAAAGCATACTATCAATCCATGGGGCTTTTCTACTGTTGGTTCTAGCCAGCTATGTAGGGAGGTGTAAACTGCCTGGTTGGGGTCTTCAGAATGCTTAGATCCAAATGGCCTGAGACCGTTAGTGATAGCGATCAATGACGTAGATACATTCACCCTTTGTAATCTCCCTGATTCATTAAATCCTCATGTTTGTTCACGTTTTTACTTTTTTTTTATCTCGTACACTTCGGTTCATTAAAGTTCCTTTGAATCTGTTTTTTCTCTACCTTTGTGTGCTACATGGAGTGCAGTAATTTGAACTGCTGAATTCTGTGCAAAGCTCTTTAAGTGGAAACTCAGTCAGTCAGTTAGCCAGTTTTCCAAGTAAAGGTATAATTATTGCAACACCACAACAGAAGAGGCAATTGTATTTGTAATAACGGATGCTTGTTATTTTAAAACTAAAACATGACTGGTTACAGGATTTCATCATGAGCTGACATTGGTTAGAGAACCATTGGAAAACAAGTTGGGAGTACTGGACAGCTGTTTTGTCCTAGTTTGGGACTCTTCATCAGTACTCACCCACCGGGGTTCGAACCCGGGACCTTCTGGTTACAAGCCACTGGGACCCGATCCAGAGGCCCATGAATTCTAACCTCTGTCAATTCACGATATAGCGCAACCGCTAGCCGCCAATGTCTTCAGCGAGTATTTGTCCTCACACCCGACCTGCTGCACCCTACTGGTCACGACTTCCCACTGGAACCCCAGGTAACTACCTACCTGAATAGGGTTAGTCGCCAGTGAGCCGATGAAGTGTCCCAAGCTAGGACGGAGGAAACAGCTGTCCAGTACTCCCAGGTTTTCCAATGGTTCTCTAACCAATGTCAGCTCATGATGAATTCCTGTAACCAATCAACTAAATCCCTACAAACCAATACTTGAGTATAAAACATGACTGTTAGGATATCTACTAGAAAAGTAGTGAAAGAATGAAAAGGGAAGCTGATTCACTCTAACCGTAGTAATTCATTTCTCAACAGAAATTTAAACTGATCACATTGAAACAACAAGATTAATTTTTTTTAAAAAGTGGTCAGTCAGAAGAAATCTACAAATGAAAGTGAATATAACACATTTTATGCTACAAGTTTTCCGAGACATCAACAACCACTGATGGCATAGCACAAAATGGCCTCTATGTATACACTCCCCATTTATTTGTTTATTTAAGCTCATTTATCCGGTAGGGATTTGCCATGTACCAGGGTTAAGAGCTACATTTATCGTGTTAGGGTCACCTAGACTGAAGTAGTAGATGGAGCGGGACACAAATCCACGACCCATAGTGTTTAAGCCTAGTGAACTACATCTCGACTTCACACTTTGTGATCTTCTACATTTTGAAAATCCTCACTATCATCCGTCATTTAACTGCTCTTTCCCTTCTAGTTTTACAGCATTTCTTTCCTCTACCTTTACGTGTGCTTTTATGAAGTGTGCGTGTGTGTGTGTCTGTGAAACTATTGTACAAGGTTCTATAGGCTATAAATTCAATTCAATTCAATTTAGGTGAATTTCAAGCGAACGTGTGTCAAAACAGTCAAAAGGAAACAAAAACATTCCAATTGAAAAAAAATAAAAGCCTTCAAAGCCTCAGGATGGTCGGGGGTGGGTGCCTTGCGCTGCGGGTTAGCCACCCCTCCGCACACCTCTTGAAATGCTCCCATATGACCGGGCGTCTTACATAGCCTCTCCTGGGGAAGTCCTACTCACTGCCTTCATGTGGCGGAGGTGTTTTTCACCAAAGTGAGAGGGCGAAAGCGGATGCCCGGCGCTCTTCACCGGGTTGACTGTCCATTGGATGACAGTCTAAGGGAGATGGCTAAACCCTGATTCCAAATCTCCAACGACTGGCGTATGAAGCTCACTGGAGCTCACCGGCAGACGTATGGACAAAGGGCTTTTTGGATGTCCTGGATGTCTGGCCCCATTCAAAAAGGCGTGTGAACCGAACTCCGGTCACCGGCTGCCAATGGGTAGTGGACTCCCTACTCCACTCCTACTGCCTTGTAGGTCACACTTGGTTGTGTAAAGGCTAGAGCTGCACTCTCAAACAAAAGGCCAAGTGATTCTGGGGACATCACTCGTACCAGATTCCCATGAAACTTCATGAACTCTCTTACAAACCGCCGCGCCTGGGCAGCGATGATTCGAGATGTTCATGAAGCCGGCTCATCCTTCCGTAGGAGATAGCCGATGTAAATCATCATCAAATTAATTCAAAAGATAAAACTTTGATTCTGTCCAACCAGAAAATGAATATGTGTTATCCCATACGACTCATAAGGGGTAATTTAGTGTAACTTTTGTTGTAGACTAAAATGCATGCATTCTTTTTCGGTCGGTTAACTAGAATTCATTAATTCATTGAAGGAATCAGAGATTATATTTAGCGCGCTACTTTTTTCAGTGAAATTACTTTCTGCTGGCCTGTCCTACTCCAAGTTTGTGACAGATAGTCACTAACAACAGAAGCTATTAAAAACTGCAGGTATATACTTTTTTCTCTCCAAAACAAGTGTAGTCATTCAGGCGCTTACACACACATTAGGTGGAATATAACATGACAAGTAATACTGAAAAGTGAGTGTGTGTGTGTTTATGGAAGCAAATACATAGGTCGTACAGAAAGGCGATTGCCTACTCGCATAATGGAGCATTTGCCGAAATGGTTGAAAACAGCTGAATGCAAAGTGGAAAAAACAACAACTCGATAACAAAACATCTTGTGGACCATGGACAGAAATGATATCGACACTGTCAAAGTCATTCATTATTGTCAGCAGACAAAGGAACAGGAAGATGCTTGCAGCTGCAGAGGCTTATGCAATTCAAGTTTATAAACCAGGTCTTCATGTACAAAAGGAGATGGTCGTCACTCTGAATCTACCATGGTAATACGTTTTACTTATTAACTGTTATTATTAATATTAATAACACTTTATTCTACTTCTTCTTCTTATTGTTATAATTCTTGATTCATTTAAAACTATCTTTTATGAGTAGCATTATCTTAACTCACTTTAGCATTATTATTATTGTTATTATTATTATAACTATTACTATTGAAATTGCTCTGTTTGCAATTCTCGATATATTGTCTAGTGATTAATTGTTTATCTAAATGATGTAATTGAAGCGTAATGCATTTTATCTTAAAAGTCAATCTGAACGAAGAATATTCTTTTCAATAATTTCTCTTCAGGTTCTTACAATTATAAAATATGATATTTGTTGTCGTTACAATAAAGACCACTTATGCGGCAGATACATTTTTTAACGTAGAATAACAGATTAGTAGTTACGGGGTGTCAAAATAAATAGTCGTATTTTTGTGTGACAAACGTGCTAGGCTGAATTCGATTACAAAATATTGTAAAACGGGAGACAATGGTGATTAATCATAATAGATTTGTAGAGTGTGGGGTAGGAAAATTGACAAGTCAGTTCAAGGTTATAAAAGGTGTCAGGTGAGTGGCTAGTACAAAGTGGTCTGTGTTAAACAGGAGATAGCAAGACTATTTATTATTATTTTTTTTGATTTACAGCTTGATTTCCACACCGTATTTTCAGTACAAGTGTGGAATTTTCAGCATGGATATCGGTTGCCCAAATTCAGGCATACCATAGATATCGGGTGTGCGCCGGCAGGGGCTCGAACCTCGGACCATGTGCATGGTCGGCGAGAGTCCTAACCACTGTGCCACCGACGCAATGAGAGGTTCATAATGAAATAACGAATATGTGAAATGAAACAGGTGGAGGCATATATTGAGAAAAGAGATAATATCACTAATAATAAGTCCAGATAGTATAAACGAAAAATTCGATAGTATTGAGAGAATGTTTGCATGAAAGGCATAAATTATGACGAATAATAATAATAATTGTAATAATAAGCAAAGGTAAAAAAAGAAAAAGCCAAGAGGGTTAAGGGGAAGGAGCACTCTTGGTGAGAAATAGAATCATTAATCCAAGTTTGGCAACGGTAGGAACAGAGTCTGGACGTGTTCTTTTTGGATACAAAGTTCCAGTTTAGTCGATTTTATTGCAACAGCTTCAGCTATGTGTAGAAGACGCAAGCGAACTGTACGTGATAACGACTTCAGAATTCTGTATATAACTCTGAAAGCTGTGTTGACATCGATATGATGTCCAGTATCGACTAAGTGTGACAGGATCGAGCTTTTTATGCACTTAATTTCCCCCCTGCTGAACCAAGCTGGTAAATGTTCTCGAACCCGTAGACAAACCTGCCTAATCGTGCGCCCTATATAACTTGAACCACAGGAACAGTTGAAATGGTATATGCATGAAGAAGAGCTAAGCTTAGGTAAGACATCTTTGAGTTGCTGGGTGAACATTGGACGGCTACTGAAGGATAGACACAGACGTGCCGCATAACTGGCCTTTATTGTAACGACAACAAATATTATATTTTATAATTGTTAGAACCTGAAGAGAAATTATTGAAAAGAATATTCTTCGTTCAGATTGACTTTTAATTCATAATATGGGAATTTTCCACATTTTATCTTAATTTCAATCTCTCACACTCCCTCTACCCCTATCTATTTGAACATGACCTGGAAAACACTCGTACCTGTCTTTCTGCATGATCAATTCAATGTAGTTTATTTGTGCTTTCCAGTCTTATATCTCCGAATGTAATTTCAATAGTATATATATCCCCGTATGTGGAATATTCACACCTGACGAGTTCTACCGAAATTTGATGAATCCATCATTAAATCCTGCTTTGTTTACCTTTATTGCTTGTTTTAAATATTGAGAAGAGTAGAAAAACTGTCAGATTAAGAAACAAAGTCAATCAAGGAGATTGTGAATGTCCATCGACTTAGCTAGTGGTTAGGATATGCTGTCTGTCTGTCTGGATTCAACATAGAACTTGGCACCGAAGTGCAACAGTTCGAGTTGCCACGTTCCAAATAGCACACAAAGGTAGACAAGGAAGTGAGTGAAGAGAATCAATAGAGTTTTGACAAGTATAAGAGTGAAACAGAATGAGTAATGGTAGAAAGGAATATGAAAGATTACAGAGACTGAATACATCTGCATAAGCTATTGACAACGATTTTGAGCCATGTCACCTATTGTCTCCAGCCATTGATTCTTAGAGTCCCAAGGGCCCCAACCCGGAAGTCTGCATCTCCCCATCTGACTCAGTTTAAATGTCAAGGATTTCATGGATTGATGAGGCCATGTTTTTGTTTGGCCACCGCTTACTCTTTTCCAACCTGCACCTATATCAGCTAGTAATGCCCGTCGGGGGAGGCGATGGTTAGGCATGCGCAGCACGTGATATGCGCTGTAGACGTGGGCCACACTGTTCCTTGACAAATGAATTTGACAATGCTAGATTTAGATTTGACTGACTGACTGTTTTTAACATAGAATTCCGCACAGAAGTGCAGCAGCCCAAGTTACCACACTCTGTGTAGCACACAGAGGAAGACAAACGAAAGAAACGAAACAAGAAATTCAAAGGAAAGATTATAAGCAGAAATGTGAGGAAGAAAGAATAGCAACACATGGAAAAACAACAGGGTTTGATGAATATGGAGGATCACACAGAGTAAATGTGCCGGAGCCATTCAGAAAGAATAAGAGCCATGATCGCCAAGTGTCTCCAGCAATTGGTTTTTAGAATCCGGGATCCCCATCCAGGAAGCCTACACCTCCCTACGTGGCTCAAACTGTGAATGATTTCATGAATTCATTCCAAGTTTTAATTTCACCGCCATTAGCTGTTTTACAACTTGATTTTATATCAGCTAACATTGCTCATCAAGAAAGGCAATGGCTAGGCACGCCTAACACGTGTCTCAGCCATCATTGATTTACTTTCCCTCCTTAACCAACACTCGACGCCTAACCTCAATATTACTCACCCTATTGTGCCACCTTACATGAGAGACGGAACGCAGGCACCTATGATCAAAGACAGCCAGCTTTTTCATGTCTTCTAGTTTTAATGGCCATGTCTCACAGTCATAAAGGAGGAGGATGGAGTGAACTTCTGAGCAGTAAATACTTTCTTTGATCGGTAGTCAGCCGGATATCACGTCTATTAAGCTAGAGATGGCGTAATTTGGAAAATGCCATGCAAGCTTTTTGTGTCCACGCTGAAATTTAGTCATCAATCAATCCGTTGAGGCTGATGCAACTTCTCAAATAAGTGATGTGGTCAGCACCCTCCACTACTTCACTCCCTGTCTTTAAGCTAGGAGTCGGTGTAGTCCAATCCTGTAGCATCATCCTACATCTGATAGGAGCAAATTGCATGACAAACATTCGAAGATTTATCCTCAAGATGTTCTGAAGCCTCAGCGTTCTCATCCAGGAGAACGATATCATCCACATATTTTAAGTCAACAAGACTCTACCCTACTAAAATGTCAATCCCTAAGTCACTGAAGTAAGTCATTTAGGGTTAGTTCCATTAATACATCTATGACAAAAACACAGAGAAATGGTGAGGTTTAGATTTGAAAAGAAATAGAGTCTGTAAGTTGAAATAATAATCTATTGAGCCAATAACTATTATCTCAGACTTCCTTAGAAGTGAAAAAACTGCTATGCTGAGGTTATCAGGATGAAAAGAATCAATGGATAGAGACTCTTGATGACACAGATTCAATCACCCACTATCAGTTAAATTAGGACTTTGGATATTACTACCTTTTACTAAATTATTGTTTTATTACACATGTTTCTCTATTTCCGTTCTCGTTATGTCAGCTACTTTGAAGTGTATTAACTTGAACTGAGACCCTTCTGATTTGTACGCTTGTCTGAAGAAGAGACTTGCCATAACTACCTCTAATTACTTCGTACAGATCAAATACTAGACACTGGTTATTGCATCAGGCTATTAGTCACGAAAATATACAGTGGATAATAATTATAATGAGTGTCAAAATAGGGTCAATAACATTCGAACCTGTGACGCATTAAATGATATTTGAGAGCCCAGATTACTGACCCGTAGACCCTAAAACACCAGAAATAACAACTATAACAGGTAGTGATGTGAGGATATGTTAGCTTTACTACTGTGTAGACTTCACCTACAGAATACGCCTTGAATGAAATTAAATGTTATCACAACAAAATGCAAGCTTAGCGAATAATAACTACATCAGAATGGCGAAACGAATTACTGGATGCCATATTCCAATCAGTAAAACCAATCGCATTATATACACATTCTACAAAAGCATCTACAGCCTAACAGAAAACAAGCATAACAAAGCTAAAAAGTGGTAAACTCGATACTTACTCCATATCTATTTCGATTATTTGCGACCCATCCTTTGATAGTTCACATGAAATGTCGAATTGGGTGTCAAAGTAGCATCCATCCAACAAATCAATTTCATTGGCAGACAATGCCGAAGAAGCAGTTTCTTCAGCAATAACATGTTCATCTTTATTTACACCAGTAGACACAGTGTTCTCAGTATTACATGGATGAACAATGTTCGACTTCGAACAACTTCCCGTATTTTTCTTATCGTCTGAAATCACGAACGGATCCATATGCAACTGCGCCAAATTCTCCGACGATGCATTCGATGAAGAGACTGAATCTCCCTTACCAGTCTTGAAACCAGTGAAACAACTATCACGAACATCAGAATTCTTACCACCTCCCACAACAACTCCATCATCTACAACATCCAACGGATCAACAAGTGACTGGACAATCTTCCGTGATGATGCACTCGGTAAGGACACTGAATCTCCCTTACCAGTCTTGAAACCAGTGAAACAACTATCACGAACATCAGAATTCTTACCACCTCCCACAACAACTCCATCATCTACAACATCCAACGGATCAACAAGTGACTGGGCAATCTTCCGTGATGATGCACTCGATAAGGACACTGAATCTCCCTTACCAGTCTTGAAACCAGTGAAACAACTATCACGAACATCAGAATTCTTACCACCTCCCACAACAACTCCATCATCTACAACATCCAACGGATCAACAAGTGACTGGGCAATCTTCCGTGATGATGCACTCGATAAGGACACTGAATCTCCCTTACCAGTCTTGAAACCAGTGAAACAACTATCACGAACATCAGAATTCTTACCACCTCCCACAACAACTCCATCATCTACAACATCCAACGGATCAACAAGTGACTGAGCAATCTTCCGTGATGATGCACTCGATAAGGACACTGAATCTCCCTTACCAGTCTTGAAACCAGTGAAACAACTATCACGAACATCAGAATTCTTACCACCTCCCACAACAACTCCATCATCTACAACATCCAACGGATCAACAAGTGACTGGGCAATCTTCCGTGATGATGCACTCGATAAGGACACTGAATCTCCCTTACCAGTCTTGAAACCAGTGAAACAACTATCACGAACATCAGAATTCTTACCACCTCCCACAACAACTCCATCATCTACAACATCCAACGGATCAACAAGTGACTGGGCAATCTTCCGTGATGATGCACTCGATAAGGACACTGAATCTCCCTTACCAGTCTTGAAACCAGTGAAACAACTATCACGAACATCAGAATTCTTACCACCTCCCACAACAACTCCATCATCTACAACATCCAACGGATCAACAAGTGACTGGGCAATCTTCCGTGATGATGCACTCGACAAGGACACTGAATCTCCCTTACCAGTCTTGAAACCAGTGAAACAACTATCACGAACATCAGAATTCTTACCACCTCCCACAACAACTCCATCATCTACAACATCCAACGGATCAACAAGTGACTGGGCAATCTTCCGTGATGATGCACTCGATAAGGACACTGAATCTCCCTTACCAGTCTTGAAACCAGTGAAACAACTATCACGAACATCAGAATTCTTACCACCTCCCACAACAACTCCATCATCTACAACATCCAACGGATCAACAAGTGACTGAGCAATCTTCCGTGATGATGCACTCGATAAGGACACTGAATCTCCCTTACCAGTCTTGAAACCAGTGAAACAACTATCACGAACATCAGAATTCTTACCACCTCCCACAACAACTCCATCATCTACAACATCCAACGGATCAACAAGTGACTGGGCAATCTTCCGTGATGATGCACTCGACAAGGACACTGAATCTCCCTTACCAGTCTTGAAGCCGGTAAAATATGGATTTGTATTCGGTGTACGGTCGAAGTTATCGAATGTAGTACCATATTCGACTCCTTGAATTGTTGATGTAGATTGTTCGGATGTTTCAATGCCAATCATTTGTTTTTTCGTGGAAACATCGGTAGGATTGTCTTCCAAATTTGTTGAAACATTCTTGGAAACAGGATCTACCACTAGTTTACTTAAATAAGAAGGACCATCTAAGTTACTTAGCAATGATTCGCATTCCTTTAAGTCCTTCTTAATGGGTGATTGGGCTGAGCTTTCTCCAGGGACCTTAAAACTAATTGGGGTTTTGAATTCATTTGGAATGTTCGTCAAGTCGGAGAGAAGTGAAGTATTTTCAGTAACCATCAATGGCTGTGACAAATCTGAAATTGTTTGGTCAGCAATCAAAAGTGACGTAGAACTTTTGTAAATATTCATTTCAGATACATTCATGATTTGAGTCAGATCCAAACTGGTGAAGCTATCATCGAAGTCTGGACTACGGGCATCCCTAGCTTGATTTGATGACTTGGGAACTGACATATTTGGCGCACCAAGCTGTTCAGTCTTAATCTCATCTTCTGAAGGGTAAACAAACTTAATCTTTTTTGGGTACTTCGATAGTTTTATCGCTATGTCCGGCGTTTCGATAATCTCAGGGCTGGTACAAAGACTCTGAAAAATAAACATGACCGAAAAAGGAACTTACATTTGATGTTCCGGTCGCCAAATCTGTGATATTACACTTCTCGTTTTCACAACTGAAGAGAGGTCTAGCTAAGTTGGTACCTTGAAAGCATAACGTGAAAATGTATAATGTATTACTTTTCGCTTCGAATTCATCTATCAGACTTTCGATGTCAATACTACCGGCATTTCGACAAGCATCTGACACGAAATTAGTCAGAGAAGATAAAAAATTATCCATTGGATTGGTAACTATTGACACCAATTTAGTCACTGAACAGGTGCCTACAAGCAAACAGACTTTAAATGAGCACAAAATGAATAGAGACATTTAGTTGACTAATTGATAAACATGAAATCTTATAAGAATAAGAGCACCTGCTGACGCGATTAAACAGAAAATTCAGCAGCTCGGAACAACTCAAAGTATTGTTAGCAAGGACTTTTATCTGTTATTATCTATTATTCCATTGGGTTTCTAGTGGTACGTAGGGTTCCAGAGAATTTCGATGTAAGAAGTATCAATAAGACGTTATGATCTAATTAGTTGTGATTCAAACACCAGATTAAAGAAACAGTTAGTTTTAATTCTTAGTAAACAGTTTCCCAAAATTTATTTATTATTTTTATTTTTTTTCCTTCACGTTCCCCAGTGGAACATAGGGCTTCAAACTAGTGGCTTGAAGTTTTTTATTTCGGATGAAGTTGCTAGCCTCATGCCCAACCTTTCCTGTTCACCAGCATTATTTCTGGCTTAGCGAGGTAAAGGAGTGCGCCGGTCGGGGATCGAACCCCGGACCATGTGCATGGTCGGCGAGCATCCTAACCGCTATGCCACCGACGCACTAGTTTCCCAAAAACACCTGTTCTAATCTGCGTATGTATCCAAAAGCTTACAAAAATAGTGAGAGAAAACATTTTGCGAATCCATTACCAAAGCGTTATATCACCAACATATTTAAGTTTCATACTGCACTACATTGTCCTAAATGGCTCCAGAAACAAATGGAATCTTCAGAACCCATTAATGGTGAGAACAGGAGACCTAGCTCCTCTATTGCGAAACATATTATAGAAACAGGACATAAAATTGACGTTAAGAGATCTTTTAAACCTATCTATAAAACGTGTTTGGGGCGTATCCTAAAGTTTGTGGAAGCCCTAGCAATTAGAAAGTTTAAGCCACCTTTATGCGTTCAAAAACAATTTGTCATCACATTAAACCTTCCTTGGTAAATTTTGTTTTGATACCATAGCAGATGTACTATTACCTCTGTTATTTGGTTTAGTGGTCTTCATTGTTACTTTGACCTTGAATATGTCCTTTGAACTTGACCTAAGTCTATTTTCTTACCTCTTACCTTTTTATTAATTTCATATATATTCCTATGACAAGTCTGTGTGTGATCAGATTGTTCGAAATGTGTTGCGCAAATACATTACACGATTCAGACAAATTACGTCTTCTTATTGCTTTATCTAAATTCATAAAGGGAACTAATTGTTTTAAACATATAAAACATGCCAGAAAATATCGAATTTTTGATAAAGTAAAAACCCTTGAACTACATATTTTGCATTTGTTAAAATTCGGTTTAAAATGATAGTTAACATCCTTTAATTCAACATCTAAAGTAACCACGCGATACCATTAACCTGACCACAGTGTTAAACGATGCCAGGAGTATTTAAAAAGCAATTACGAAAATCACACTGAACAGTACATCATAACATTTTCATCCTTAGTTTTATTATTCTGCACAACTAAAATACAAAAACATGATTTCTGTTGACTGATTAAGTGAAAGTATCCAATATTCCTAGCAAATTTGGTGCGATTATCAGATTGTTATTATGGAAAAACTGAATTCTATTCTGCCTTATGTTTGACAGAAACCTTAATCATGCATTTTTGTCATTCCTGTAAGTTTTGTGGAGAAAACAGGGCTTTACCTGTGAGTTTAGAAGTTTCATTAACGGTGGTGTCTTCCAACAGGGTGGGATTTCTAGCATCATGCACAAACTTCTCCGTAAAAGACCTTCAAAGGTGACGAAACGAATGTGAGCTAACTGGAATACACTATAACTAGTGTGACCTTTAACAAGACTTTACTCCAACTTCCCTTATGCTCCATTTATCTACTAGAGATTTCTAGCCTCACCACTAGTAATTAACGACAAACATTATCGACAGAGATACGAAAGAAAAGATTTTGCTTTTGAATGTGGACAAATATTCTGTCAAGTAATTAGCACTTAAGTTGCATTGCTATGTTGCTTTATTAAATAATCATATAAAATAATATAAATACATATCTTTTTGTTCATTTACTCATCTCACATATGTTCATAATAAATAGTAAAACCAAGAGCCCAAGTAGGAAAATTGGGGATATAATGAGGGCAGTGATGTTAATCTTTGAAGGAAATGCTGGATTATTTAAATTCGAATGTATTCGTAAGGTGGGCAGTAGGGTTTAGAAAGTCCAGGGCCTATAAAGTAGGAAAAATCACAACAGGTACAGCTTCAAACAGAGACACTAAAAAATGAGACTCCTCAACAAACTAAATTTACGTTGAACAATTATCAATACTAACTCACTCCACTACGACAATAATTTCCCGAAAAATTCGATTAGTAGTGCCACGTAACCCCACCATAAAATAGAAAAATCCGACATAATCTCATCTTAGGTTTAATTTTTAATCACGTATTCTACAGGAGGTTGTAGGTACTCAGACTAGTTAAGGGAGAATTCCCACGAGAAATCAAAAGGTGCGCAATGACCCCAAGGCTGGCAAGCTGAGACCTTGACTTCGACCTTTTTATATCTTTGAAACGCATTCAAACAACGGAAAAAAGTTGCCTATTGATCATTATCTCGAAACCACTAATTAACAGTTTCCATGTCTCCCATTTGGGATTGAGAAACAATCCAAGACGAAATTTCCTCTAGCACTAGTCTGGTGAGAAGGTGGAATGAACATTAACATTAAATGGTAAAGGATCAGGTATAAGCAGGATAACGCAAACATTGTTCTTGAAGGAAAGGAGGAAGGTTATAAAATGTGAGCATATACAGTTTGTTGTCAAACAACACAACTGCAATCCATACCCTATCCATCATCAATCTATGTGTTATTCAAATTCGTTGCTTACATTTCCTTGTAGCATGTATTATGTGTTTGAATTAATGCTTTTGTCAACCACCGAGCATTTTATTTAGTCATTACGTTCATTGTGTTGGGATTAAGGAAAGCCGCTAATCGAGGTTTATAATGCACTTAATCGACCTGTTAAATCAACACCACTTTTGAATAGTCCTCTGCTTCTTGGTTTTTAACATGTTTCTGGTTCTGACAATGTGGCCTTTTGATACTTATGTTATTCCTTTCTATGTAGGACACACCAGTTGTACAGGCATGGATAAGGATTATTTTAATTACATAGATTTCATTCATGGCGAAATTACATGGTTGCTGTCCTTATTGACTTTAGTTTGTGCGTACAGTCAATGGAGCACATAAAGAAATATAGAAATATTGTCTTCGCATTAACAAAAAAACCCAAGTATGTGTTGGATAAATTACAAATATTTATGGAAAAAATAAAGCTTGAAGTGATTTCCCCCACATAAGTTTGTTGTGTACGGCATCGAATCTTACTCTTGATTTATAGCCAAATTTGGTATTCATTTAAAATAAGTGATATATTTGTATGATTTTGTCAGCATCATTATCGGAAGTAACATCAGAAGGGGATTGTACTACATGCAGACTACTGTCGGTCATTGCCAGGCTGATTTGTTTTACTGCGCTGAGGTCAGCCATTACTGCCCCACGTAGCTGCATTGTGTTTTCTACAGGTAACTGGGTAAACAAGCCGGGAACTTTTTGTAAACCATTTCATCTCAGGGATACTGCCTGTATAGGGTGTTATACAGCGTCCTCAAATGGTGACAGGGGATCTTCAAGGATGTTGAATTATTACTAGCGATAACCTTGAAGGATGATACGCATTTAAGTGGATTCAAGTCCTGTCAAACTTCAGTCTTACTGTAGATCTGTACAACTTCCACTACAAGGCAAATAGAAGAGAAGAGGCGAGCAACAAAGTACCAGAGAGGGAAGAAAAAGTATGTGGAGATGAATAGGACCTTAGTGTTTGTACATATATGTTTATATTCGTTGTTTATAGCCATCTAGTAAACATATAGACACATAAACATATAAACATAGGGAATTTAAGCGCGTTTTTTAGGTACTGTAGTAAACTAATAATTGATGCATTCTATGAATAAATAGTTTATTAATGTAATCAGTAGAATGAAACAGTCTGTATACAGAGCGTTTGAAACTTACAAGTGACGTACTAGTTCTGAATTCTAGGGGCAGGCCGTTCCACACTTTAGAATACGTGACTGTCAAGAAGTTTTCGCGGAGTGCTAATTCAAAGGCCGTTTTTGTTACTGCGCAAGTTTGGTTACGTAGATCGTAAAAGAATTCCGGTGGGAATTGTATGTCCTAATTGCCTAAGAATGATATTTTGTGTAGGACCTTAAAGAAGAATACTTGGTTTACAATAAGTTGCTCGTTCAAAGTGGGTCAAGATATAGAATCATGCACCGTGATATGTGGTCTTTCTTGCAACCATAGCCAAGTAGTTTGTATGTGAAATATCGTTAGATACTTTCTATCTTCAGCTTGTCACACATGCGAGTGCTGCTGATAACAAATGGACAGTATTTTGGTAGCGATTTTACACATGTTTTGTGGAGAACAAGCTTGGCTTCATTGTCAAGAAAGCTCCTGAGTACGCATCCCAAGGGCAATCTCGACTTTCGAGTCTGCGATGCCACTTGCTCAGAGAATGTTAGGTCACTAGAGTACCTCAGGCCTAAGTCAACGACACTTCGTAGTCTGCGTAAGTTAGCAGATTGCAGGGTTAATTTCATGTCGTTTGAGGGTGCACCGTAGCAGATCCAGCCACATTGGTTCAGACTGAATTGTAGATTCCACTAAGACGACCAAGCAGTCACTTTATCTAATTCATTCTGCAGAGCATTCTGGAAGTACCCTAGGTCACCACGTTCGAGTGTATAAGCTAATTTTAGGTCATCTGCAAAGATGAATGGTTTGGTACCGGCATGAATCTACGCTGAAATTCTACTACAAAGAAGTTCGTGGCGATTTCAAACTTCCCAGAGGGAACTGGAATACCTGCACTTGACCTAGTGTCCACGACGAGCTCCTAGAAGTTGAAGATGTAGGAGGATGGAAGCAGTGCGTACGCCTCCCAATACGACATAACAACATTCTTGACTTAATCCTCCGCCACAAAATGGAACAGATCTCGATACAAGTGGGGGATTAACTAGATAACAGTGATCGCAACATACTGTACTGCACTCCACCCCTTCAACTAACAACTATACACATACGTCTGAAAATTTCCCAGTTTACTATCATTATAGGAACTGTAGAAGTGACTACAAGGAATTCTCACCAGCGCTCCTGGGAAGCTCTGGCTGCGGTGAATACTTTACCAATGATAACTGAGAAGTAACAGTTAATACGTTCTGCAAGACAATCAGTTCAGTAAGAGACACAATCGTACCCCTAAAGACACCAACTCTATTCATAGGCAGCAAAATGCGATTAAAACTAAGGAAACTGAAAAGGAAATTTTATGTATTTAGGGAATTTAGTTCATTAAACCGGTTACTTAAGACATTTGAAAATCTGGAGGAGAGACATAAAATGAAGGCACAACTCAAGGAAAACAAAGCCCTAGAATGCAACTCTGAAACTCAGGAACTCAGAGAATATCCCGATTGGTCTAATATACTCCATGAAGCCCAACACGCTTTCAGGAAAGACAGATCCTGCGTTACTATTTGCGACGTTATTAGACATGGCAGACCTCTCCTATTTGCTGATGACATCAAAATAGTATACCACTCACTCAGAAAGGAAGTGTCATGTGTATTTGATCGGATTCAGGATGATATAGATAGGGTTCAATTGTGGTGTAACACGTGGAAAATGAAGTTTAACGTTGAAAAGTGTGGTGTGCTATGCTCCAAAGGTATTTCATCCGAACTTTCCATCTTCCTACACAACAATCATATTCCTCGTCTGCCGTTTACAACAGACTTGGGTCTGAAATACACTCCAGAATTTAGCCTAACGGAATACGTTAAATTACAAGTATCAGAGGTTAAAAGGCTTTCTGGGTTTTTATTCCGAAATTATGCTGTACAAATTATGCATAAGGCCCTTACTTGAATTTTGTCCTCCTGTCATGGACAGTGTTTCCGTAAAAGACAGGTGTAATTTAGAAAGCCTACAAAGGGCGTTTACTAAACGTCTAGTAGGTGAAAATCTTTGCATTTCCTACTACGACAGATGTAACATATTTGACTTGGAACCCTTATGGGTCAGACGACTGAAGTTCAACCTAAAAATTACATTCAGGATTGCTAAAGGGCTTATATATTTCCCCCACAATGACTTTACTTTTAGTTCACCTAAGAAATATAACCTCAGAAATAAATCTTCAACTTTTGAAGTGCCCCGCTGTCACACAAAGTACAGATCAAATTCTTTCACTGTCAGATACCGCTGCATTTGGAACCGTCTTCCAACTGAAATTAGAGACAGTCCTACCCCAAAAACCTTCTCATCTCTGCTGAACAAATATTTTATCAACACCGGGTTAGAAGGCGTATGTTACAGACTAAAAACCGGAGATCTAATACGGCACTCCTCTGACCCTCACTGTTAGCTCCTGAAATCTGTGATCTTTATGTTTGACTCTACTTTCACCATGATTGTTTTCACAACCCCAGTCACCTATTCTCAATCAGCCTTAAATTTTAATTATTTCTTCATTCAAATATCCCTGATAACATAGTATTATGAGTATTTCAGTATGCTAAGAGTTCAGTCTCAAGTTCCAGATGCAAATCAACTGAAGACGACTGGTATTAAAATGTCTCTGGAGACTGCCTAATGCTACATGTTAGCACTGTCTGCCTATACGCAAATTAAGGCCTGAATGTTGGTAGTCTAAATAATCAACTATACGGTGAGTCCTAAATAGTAATGAATCCTATGTTAATCGCGACAGATAGATGGAATATATAATAGACAGCTAATCAATATGATGTGACCTTCTTGTCACGATTATTGGTCAATTTATTGTAACTCTCACCACGTGATGTGACCTTGAATGTTCTTTGTTGTCTGTCACTCCATTTGTGTGTACATGCAATTAATTTACTGTTCATTTTGTCCGTACCCCCAATACTGTTCGGTACGTTTTTGTCCTTTTTTGAATAAGAGTGGATTTGTACATTTTTCTTGGTGTAATTGTTTGATTTATTTTATGTTTTAGAAACAGATAAAGTTTAAGTCAAGTCATTCTGTTTTAACTATAGTTACGCCAAGACTCTGTATCGTCGGTATTGAGGAAGGACTAAATCTGTAGGCAAAATAATCCTACAAAGTTTCGAACAGTATGGCAGGCGAAAGTTATGAAACTATACCGTCGTTAACTCCACGGTTAGAAAAGAGTAATGAAGCTGATTTCTCTGGAAGCATCGAGAATAAACCACACTTATGGTAGAATTGGAGCTAGCGAAATTGCGCATAGTCCAAAAAGAGAAAGAAATGGAATTAGAAAGATTACGACAAGGTAGTTGCGAATGTTCTGGTCACAATAAATCGCCTTACAAACCTTCTACTTCTCATAAAGTCGCTGTATCTCTTAATGATGAGTTCGCCAGAGGCATATCTAAGTTTATAGACATGCTTAAAAGATATCAATATTTTAAGATGGATGCCGATGAACTTGAGTATTGGATCAATGAAAAACTGCAAACATATGCAAATGAGGATTTTAAAGAACTCAGTAAGCTTCAGCCGAAAAAACAGAAACATCAAGAGTTTGAGTTAGAAGTAACAGTTCATGCTGAAACACTGTCAGCTTTGGATTCTGTGGGAGAAGAAATGATTGGTCAGAGGCACTACGCAACAGACATTATCAAAAACCGTCTTGATGAATTGCATACCCTGTGGGAAAGGCTTATGTCTATTTTCAGAGAAAAATCACGTCTTATTAACCTAACGCTTAAATTTGTCCAGCTTTTACGCCAAGTCGACGAGATACTTTTCTGGATACGTGAAAAAGAAACTTACGTAAAATCAGAGGATTTCGGTCAAGACTTGGAACATGTTGAGACACTTCAAAAAAAGTCTGATGAGTTTATAAAGGATCTCGAGTATCAAGAAAGTTGTGCCGAAGATATCTATCGGAAGGCAGATGAACTTCTAAAAGAGGAAATTCCTGCGGAAACCCTAGTCATAGAAAAGTCCAGAAAGGTCCGGGAAGCTCTAGAACGTCTGAAGGATCTGGCTAGAAAACGACAAGGAAAGCTCCTGGAAGCCTATGAGATACAGCGCTTCTTTAGAGACATAGATAGAGCTATATCGTGGGTGAATGAAAAGTCCATTCCTTTATCCATTGAGGACTGTGGTCGTGATCTTGCCTCAGTCCAAGCCTTACAAAGGCAGCACGAAGCATTAGAAAGGGATTTGACTGCCCCAGATGAAAAGATTGTTCAACTTGGAGATGATGCTAAGGCGCTTGCACAGAAGCATCCTGATTCGCAAGACACTTTACAAGGCAAGTATGACGCCTTAATTACTGCATGGAATAAGCTGAAAAGTCAGGCTGTAGATAGAAGAGGTAAACTGGAAGAGTCATTCAAGATGCATCGCTTTTTGGCTGACTGGAGAGACTTGAGTATCTGGATGAGTGACATGAAGACGTCAATATCGGCGGATGATTTGGCAAAGGATGTGGCTGGTGCTGAAGCCCACGCAGAGCGACATAAGGAATACACCGCTGAGATAAATTCTCGAGCTGACAGTTTCGATACATGCATGCAAGAAGGTCAGGCATTACAAAGAGTTGGCCATCCCTGTAGTGGAGACATAGCTGCTAAACTTTCCACCCTTGAAAGAGAGAGAGCCTCCCTGATGCGGTTGTGTGAGGAAAGACGTGAACAGCTAGAACAGTGTATGAGCCTTCAGTATTTTTACCGCGACGCTGAACAGTCGGAATCTTGGATTGGTAAGCAAGAGGCCCTCCTAGAAATAAAAGATGTGGGAGACTCACTCGATTCTGTGGAAGCACTCATAAGGAAACATGAAGACTTCGAAAAGTCACTTTTAGAACAAGAAGAAAAGATGCGACAACTTGATGAATTCGCTGCAAAATTAATCGAATCAAACCACTATGCGGCTGCACAGGTTCATGAGATTCAGGAAGGTCTTCAAAATAGACGAAATGCATTAAAAGAGAAAGCTCAGAACCGCCGTCAGCTTCTTGAAGATTCCCACCGTTACCAAATGTTCGATAGAGATGCAGATGAAATGCAGTCATGGATATCAGGAAAACTTAAAAATGCACTTGATGAAAGTTACAAAGACTCCACGAATTTGCAAACAAAGGTGCAGAAGCATCAGAATTTCGGGGCAGAAATACAAGCGAACCAATCCCGCGTTGAAGATATTAAAAAGACAGGTCAGGATTTGTTAAATGCAAACCACTACAACTCGCCAGAAATAAAAGTAAATATTGAACAGTTGGATGAAACTTGGTCTCATCTCGTAGATGCCATGGGAGACAAGGAGAAAAATTTAGATCAAGCAAGTAGGCAACAACAGTTTGATCGCAACTTAGATGTCGAGTTATGGTCGAATGATGTTGAAGCTCAGATAGCCTCAGAGGATGTCGGTCGTGATCTAAACGGTGTGATGAACGCAAAAAAGCGGCACAACTTGCTTGAATCTGATGTAGCTGCTCATCGTGAACGTATAGATACATTCAAAGTCCAGACTGACACGTTTGCTGCAGAAGGTCATTTCGACGCTCCTATTATTCAAGAAATCCAAAGACAGTTAGCCCAACGTTACCATGACCTGCAAATCCCTCTAAGTCAACGTCGTGAGAAGTTAAGAGATGCCCTTCCCTCGGACACATCTTTGTAGCTTGAATATGGTGACTGAAGTGAGCTGATGAAGTTACTAGTCGATTGTTGCAAAGATTTTAAAGCCCATTCGCTTAACCAAATTGAATCAGAAATGTGGCATCAGTATGCTGAAAGCTTCACTACTGGCTCAGTAGCCACTCACAAAGATGCCTTCAGGTTATGGGTTAAAGATAAGAACCCTGTTGTTGAAAAGTATGTTGGGTTTATAGAGTCATACCGTGAACCCTTTGGCGTTCGTGCGAAGTTTGAGTCATTTGTCGCTGTTGTAAATAGATCAGTGTCTAAAAAATTCCAACGACTTTTAGACAATGCTGAAAGGTTGTCAACAAATTTACCATGGCCTTCTACATGTGAAAGAGTTAAATTCTTACAGTCAGACTTTACTAGTTTGGATGTAGTGACGTTTGCAACTTCTGGAATTCCTGTTGGAACTAATATTCTTAACTATGATGATGTACGACAAGTTGATGGATTTAAAAATGTTTCTTTGGATAATGTACATAGTGTTCGTTTCAAGGATCCTAAAACAGAATTTCTACGTAACCTAACGCGGTACGTTCAACGTTTGCGTTACATTTTACCTTTGAAACGCAATAGAAACCAATATAATGCCACTAAACAAGTTTCTTTTTCTTCTTTTTCAGAAAGAAACGTCAACGTGGCATCACTAGAGCAAGAGGAAGATCGGTTCTCTAAACTTGTTGTAAATGACGACAACTAACTTGTACCCCGGGCTATTCAAGCCTCGTTTTGCTTGAAATAAACGTATCTTCCTCGCCGTCTTTCCCTTCTCCCACCGTCCGTCGTGCTTGTGGTCTGTGTGTTATAGCTTGACTCGCTATATATTTCTATTTTTGCTGTGAGACTCCCACAAGTGTTTCTCCAGTTTCATAAATTTGACCAATAACTCTTTCACTAATTAGTTATGGTTAGTCGTACAAAAAAGCAACGAACTCAGTCACCTGTCAACGTGATGAATAGTAGTACAAATATGCTCGCAACAACGAGCAGCACAACTCCCACGAAGTATGCAAATGAGGTGCACAGCTTGCTAATACGCCGCAAGCGTCGAGCTGTCGGTTCACTACCATCTACTGTGGCTGAAACTGAGGGCGAAAACTTGCTGACAAACAGCAGTAGCATTGCCTCTACAAACTCAGCACTTGGTCCTGACATAAGCCTCTTCAATTCACCCTATGTACGTGTCACAAAACTTCAGATTCCAAGTCCAGCTCCAACACTTACTTCAGAAATAGAACGACTAAAGCTGTCTGTAGAAGAACTGAAGACTGAGATGCGGGGTATAAGGTGTAGAAAAGTTATGAATGCAGGATTTTCAGAAAATTTGGCCAACTTATCTGAACTATCAACACAGATTATTGTTACAAAATCACAGGTCTGTGAACTTGCCCTTCTGAACATCTTGACTAAGACCATAAACCCTGGCGAACTTGCCACAGAATCAGTAACTAAGATAGACACCTTGATAAACTTCATCACAACAGGGGTTATCAAAAGACTTGATAATAAACTAAGTGTGATTGTCTATAATATACCAGATAATGAGGAGTTGAAAAAGGTTCAAATCATCTTACTTAGGGAGGCGAAAATGCCCAACTCCCAAACAAAATGTCACAGACTGAAGAAGAGTCAGCACGACCACTGCTGTCCTATACGCCTTCAGTTCGAAACGCAGACAGAGGCTAAAAAATTCACCAACACACAACGTATCCTATTACAGGACACAAGCTACAAACAGATAAAAGTTGTAGCGGATAAGACAGTGATTGAAAGGCGTGCTTACAATCACCTTAATAAACCAAATGGCAAGACACCGCAAGCCACTAAAATAGATATACACACTACCAACACGGTAAAACTCATAGTCTCCCCCCTCTCTAGTCTCACAAAAATATGGATTGATATATATTTTCCTATCAATGTAGGACACACCAGTTGTACAGGTATGGATAAGTATTATTTAAATTACATGAATTTTATTTATAGTGAAATTACATGGTTGCTGTCCTCTCTGATATCAGTTAGTGAGCACATTCTGATAGTTAGTCGTTCAATGGAGCACATAAAGAAATATAGAAATATTGTCTTCGCATTAACAAAAAACCCAAGTATGTGTTGGATAAATTACAAATATTTGGGAAAAAAATAAAGCTTGAAGTCAATTCCTCCATATAACTTTGTTGTGTGCGGCATCGTATCTTGTTTTATGTTCAAATTGTGTATTAATTTAAAATGAGTGATTAATTTTTACGATTTTGACATCATTTTTTTGCAAGTAATACCAGATGTGAATTCAACTGAATGCAGATTAATATTGGTCATTGTCAAGCAGATTTGTTTTACTGCACTCAAGTCACCCATAGCCCGCCATTCGTCACAGCATGGTTGCTCCGTACGAGTAAGTTGATAAACACGTAGCTCCACAGAAAACGAAACCAAACGAAAGACTTGTGAGCTATAGTCTTACTCCTAAAGTAACCTCTCCTCCCTCTACGGTGGATCTAGATATGTCTATGGACAGCCATAAGATGGTAATCAATCCCTCTTGTAAGCTGACAACATCCTCTCTTAACCAAAACGTGACAACGCAAATGGAACTCGGTAACAAAACAGGCCGAAATACGCCACTTGTTGCGAAGATTCCCCAACATATTCAGACTCCCAAGAATATCTCACGCTTTAAGGTAAATAATATTCAAAACCATGCTAGCAACCAAACTAAAAACAAAAATAAGGACATAGAGTCCAAGGACAACAACGACACAACCTACTCGCACACTGTGCCAAGTCACGCTGGTAGCTGGTGTAGTAACGCTATCACGCAAAGTAGTACAAGTGACAACACTCGAAGCTCAGCCACCAGGCACTCAGGGTCTACAAAGCATGACACACAAACAAATTTTGGCAGATTATACGGAACAAGTATTCTGGGAAACAAACCACAGTGCAGCTATGCATATAACGACACCCATGTAAGGTCTTCTGGAATGTCCCCACACAATAGGCAGATTAACAAGTCATGGGCATCACAAGGTACCAAAGATTTTTTATCCAACACATCCCTGTCAGCGCTAACCAAACAGCTGGTGGGGATTTTAACCCTTCTGAACACGCACCACTAACGTCGGCCCCCTATCGGGAAGAAAACAGACATGGGCTAGTACACACGGAACTATTAATCACACCCAATTACTGCACAAGCATAGGCCAAATAAAAACTTCAACCCAAATCTCCAACCCACCCAAACCTAGAACTACGTCATCGTATAGTTCATCTGATAATCAAACCCATTACCCAATAAAAAAATGGATAGTAACTCGACAGACATAGGTGAACAAACTAGTTGCAACACAGGGTTGATATGCCACGCGGAAACAGTGGATGCCGATCCACACTTGAACCTTATTGACGAGCCTAAACACTTCAAACACTACTTCAAATCTCAACTCTACTTAATACTTGTTAATGCTAGATCTATCCTTAACAAACTACCGATGCTCAGGGCACACACGCTGGTATACAAACCCCCTATAATTATTATTACCGAATCCTGGTGTCACTCCAGTATACCAGACGAAGAGATAAGCATCGAAGGGTACATACACTTTTGCTGTGACAGGAAGAGTGGTAAGGGAGGAGACTGCCTAATGTACTTCCTGAACACACTTACTGTATTACAGCTAGAAAATAGGGAACTCAATGACATGCACGACACCCTATGGGTCAACGTACACTTCAAAAGTGCTACACTACTAATAGGATGTATCTACAGAGCACCTGGCACCTTTAGTGATTACGAGACACAACTTATAAATGTACTGGAGCAAGTATCCACTCTTCCATACGAGCATAAGATCATATGTGGAAACTTTAACCTACCCGAAATCAACTGGGACTTATTAAAAGGGCCAACTAAATACGACAAGCTCTTAGGGACACTGGACATTTTCGGCTGGAAACAAACTGTCACTATCCCTGCAAGAGGTGACAATGTACTAGACTTAATATTCTGTCACGATATAAACCCCCTCTCAATCTTAGTGGGTTCTAAGTTTTCAGGTAGTGACCACAAAACAGTGATGTGTGCTCTGCCACTTCCACTGAATAGCAATGCAGCTCATACCTCCACTTCACAACAAGTACTACATAGGAACTAAATTAAGGCAAACTGGACCTTAGTAGAATCAGTGCTAAGATCCTCCGAATGGAGCGAATACTTCACTACTGATGACCTCTCGAGAGCTCTGAGCATTTTCTACCATAACTCGAACACATGCTTAGATGCTGTCATTCCACTCCAAACACTTGAGCTTTCTCCACATAGGAAGTCATTCATAAAACCGAAGGATCGTATGAAACTGAAGAAACTCTCAACAAGTTACTTCAAACGCCACGACTTTGGCACACTAGGTTTAATACTTAACACCCTTAGTTCCATCTCACAAGCTCGAGATTTCCGTATGAGAAAGGAAGAACGCATAGCAGTAGCCAGTCCTGCTAGAGTGTATGCACTCACGGAAATCTTAAAGAAGCGAATGAATCGCAAAAATCACAGCATTTCCCTCCTCATAGACAAAGGTAGGCTATGCACTAATTCTGCAGACATGTGTGAAGCCATTGGCAACCGCACCGTTGATGCAGTTAGACTACGTCTAGCCAGGCTAAAATGGAGACGTACACTCAACCCATCTCTGCCAACAATAGTCCTGACTCCAAATACGTCTTATCTCCAAATTCAGCCAGTTACCTCACTCATTGATACGTTCACCGTCAACAGACCAATCTCTGCTCCTTTAAGTCCATGCAGAGCAACTTCAGATCCAGCTATCACAATCTCATCGAATTCCTGTACGCCAACTCAGCTAGAAGAACAGCGATCCCTCCAACTGGCTGTCATTAATAATGATTGCACTGTAATCGAGGAATCCACCCAACCAATGCGAATACCGCAGTACCACTATGCAATAAGTACTGTCAATAGAACAGTTTTATATTCCCACACTGCTGTGTCAATGATCCGTCCACTTCTGCATACTATTGATATTGACGAATCAGTCCCAACTTATACTGTCAACGCTTTCTCGCTCAACCGAACCTCATCACCCACAGCAACCTTTGAACATGAAGCTCGAAGACAAATTATGCCAACTACTCGACTCACTCAAGATGGTTCAAGTCCCCTGGTGAATCTGACACTTCATAGAAGCCTCAACATGGACAATATGCATGCTAACCTCCTGGCTGCCATCAGCACACAACTGGCAAATTCATCTCAGCGGCTGGACACTGAATCCACTCGACAAATTATTCTGCAACTATATGCGAATGATATTACTCTTGAGGAGACACGTCAACTTTTGGATAAGCAGGCCCACCAACTGGACAGTATTCTAGTAGTGGCCTCACACAGGTTTTGTACAGAATGAGCTTTGCTTCATTGTCGTGAAAGTTCCTGAGTATGCATCCTAAGGGCATCCTCGACTTTTGAGTCTGTGATGCTACTTGCTCAGAAAATGTTAGGTTACTCGAGTACCTTAGACCTAGGTCAACGACACTTTGGAGTTTGGTTAGGTTAGCCGATTGAAGCGTTAATTTCATGTCGATTGAGGGTGCACCGAAGCAGATCCAGCCACATTTTAAAGGTTAAATTGTAGGTTCCATAAAGACGACCAAGCAGTCACTTTATCTAGTTCTTTTTGTACAACATTCTGGAAGTACCCTAGGTCATCAGATTGGAATGTATAAGCTACTTTTAGGTCATCTGCAAAGATGAATGGTTTCCCATGAGAGAAGCAAGCGCATATGTCGTTAATATATAGGGTTAATAGAAGGGGTCCAATGACACTACCTTGTACTACACCAGAGGTGATTGGGCTAGGTTTCGAAGTTATAGATCCTAGTTTAACTATTTGGGACCTATTGTTAAGGAATGATTTAAGCCATCCTAATATTGGGTCACGTATTCCTAAAGATTTCAGCTTATGCACTAGTAGTAAATGGTCGACACGGTCAAATGCCTTTGATATGTCAAAGTATATGACAAGTACTAGTTGTCGTCTGTCACGACTGCTGGTCACAAAGTTAAAGGCGTCTAAGTGGCATGTTAAACAAGATCTGAATTTTAGGAATCCATGTTGGTTTGGACTTATAATGTTGCAGCTAAGCATATGCTTGATTAGGTTGTCTTTAACTAGTCTTGTTGCTGCTATATTTTGACTACACTAGCGTACACGTATATCTTAGTACTTCTTCGCGTTTATATTTGTGTCCTAACGTTGCGATTACTCGACATCCACAACGTAATTCAAAAGGCACTTGCGAAGGAATACGATAGTGTATTATTGTAGCAATCAAAATTCGAAAATCGAGCGAGTACAAGAGGTATCAATTGTTAACATGCAAGATTTAGAGTAAAAAACAAATCAAAGTCCCATTACACAGTGAAAGTATACTACGATGATGAGTAATAAAATGGGTCACTACAGTCTCTCCATAATTCTAGATGCGATAGATGTGATATTGATCGGCCTGTAGTCACTGACTTCTGTTTTCGGGCCAGATTTGTGTTTAGGCATAATAAACGTTGTTTTCCACACATCAGGTTAAGTTTGGGTTTCTAAGGACATTGTGAATATTTTAAGCAGTAGTAGGGGGATGTCAGGGCCACCATATTTATAAAAATAGGATGATATGCCGTCAGTACCGAAACCTTTTGAGCATTTCAGGGTTCTTATAGTTTGTTTAATGTTAGTATAGTTAAATTCAACAGTACTAATTAAGTTTGGTGTGTGTGGAGATGGAGTTTGTGCCACATTAGTAGCAGGGTGTATATTGAGTAACCGGACTGTGGGCTTAAGGTAGTTACCTGCAAAAGTTCAAATAAATAATTCACAATTGCCTGCAGAATTAGTGCATAGCCTACCTTTGTCTATGAGGAGGGAAATGCTGTGATGATAGAATGGACAACTCATCAGCTTTCACAGTTGGGTGCCTCTATATACAAAACGAAATCTAATCCGCTCACTGACTCACAGAATCCACAACATTTGCAGTCCGGAAACTATAGAAGAGGAGCTGAAGACCCTGAAAAGAATCCTCCTTGAAAACGGTTACCCGGAACGTTTCATCACAAAAGCTATGAAGCCTAAAACCGTCCATGCTTACTGCTCCCAAGAAACTTCTCTATTTGAATATACAATTCAACGGAGATTCTTCAGCAGAAATACTGGGAAAACGCCTGTGCCGTTCACTGAAGAAAACCTTCTTCGCAGCTGAACTCAGACTAACTTTCTCTACGAAACCAATGATTCGCACGAACGTGAAGGATAAGCTTCCACTGGGGGCCTCATCAATGTATATCTACCAATTCACCTGCTCTTGTGGAGCTAGGTATGTCGGCCGTACCCAGCGTTTGCTATCAAAACGAATCAGCGAACACTTACCTTCATGGTTTTATAAAGGAAAAAGAAGATCTCCCCGCCATAGCTCTATCCTAGAACACTTGATCGAATCCGGACACCAAGTAAACCCACAAAACAACTTCTCAGTTATCTACACAATACGTGGGAATCTTGCCAAAAGAGTACGAATTAAACTTCTTCAAACTGCAGAAGCAATGGCGATTCACATATTGAATCCTGAACTCTGCATAAAAAAGAAGTTTGTTCAGTCACTAAATCTACAATGGTCCTGATCTATCTCAACACCAAATACGTAATTTTGTCTTACCTCTTTCTTCTTTGTTTGTCTGCTTCTTAATTGCATTATTTTCTACCCCCACCCTCTATTAAATCTCTACCCTCATGACGACTGTTGCTAACTCCATTTTCGTTTATTTTTAAGTGAATTCTACTCAGCTTATTAACTTAACTCTCATTCATTTTCAAGTGAATTCTACTCAGATTATTACGTCACCCAACCTCCTTTTGTAACTTTATTTTAGTTTCTAACCGATTAACGCCTTCTAAATTACATAATTCGTTGTCAGAAAATTAACAATTGCATTAACACATCTTTGGAAATATTCCTTTTGTTGCCAAGAAAAATTACTATAAATTTGCGGTTTGTACAGCTTGAGAATTATATCGCCGAAAAGAGTAACTCTTTGCTGAACGCCTTTTCATTTCTATGATATCACTTTATCACAAACGCCTTAGAAATGAATTTATTGCAACACTGAAGTATTATGAATTAAAAGTCAATCTGAACGAAGAATATTCTTTTCAATAATTTCTCTTCAGGTTCTTACAATTATAAAATATAATTGTAAGAACCTGAAGAGAAATTATTGAAAAGAATATTCTTCGTTCAGATTGACTTTTAACACTGAAGTACTTTTATAAACAGTCAAAGTGTTACCTGATATCAATAAATATAGTTTAAATAATCCAGCAAAATTAATCACAAGTCATAACATCCGACTGTACTTGTTGTAACCTAACGAAACGACGGATACTTGGTTCGGGCTTCAATGGGGACACGACCACTGACTGGGCAACTCAGGTACATCCAGTTGTCCAGTCCAAAATAGGAGGAAATGAGCATCCTGGATTCCATCGCTAGTCACTATCAACCAAGTTAACGAATAGCTCCGTAGCCTTGAAAGCTCAAGGATGTCTGATTTTGATCCAGCTAGTGACAAGTGCTTCCATTATTTAACTCACTTCAGTACATATCGTTCAGGCTAGTAAAACAAACTAATTGCCTACGAAATATTCAAATGCAAATTGAACAATTGGAAGTTACTTTGCCTGTAGCCTGTTCATATATATTTAACTGATAAAGACTAGCTCGACTGATAGGTTTAAAGATAGATTTGGACACGAATTGATCTCATGTTACTATGTGGAACTTCTCGTGCAGCTTTGCTCAAAGCTTACATTATTATGCTATTCTTGAGTTTCTAATGGAACATGAGGCCTCAGCAGTACATTTTGCTCAGTATTCTATTCCTTGCGATCTACTTTCACCAGCTCCACGACTACCTATAAGTTTTCACTTCCCCTTCACCTGACTCCCCTCGCCTACTCATCCCTTCCCCCTAGGGCTCCATTCGAGAGCCTGGCAAGTGATGTCACTTGGAGGTCTCCTCAGAGTGGGTCCGACACACTGATAGAATAATGTCAGTATTAGGCGCTTGTTGATTTTCAGCGTTTTCTTAATGATATCCACTTGTTATTGATTCAATGTTGATGGTAAAAATGTTAACATTTTGTTTCAGCTGTATTCTAGATATATGAACCATAATTTTGACTTATGAGACCGCTTTCTAAAGAACTTCATGGAACTGACAGAAAGGTGACACAATAAAAAACACACAAGATTGCGATACAATTCAATGTTGTTGTTGTTTTTTTTTGACAAAACAGGAATTAGTATAAACTTGTTAGTAGGCTTTTTGTGTAATTATGTTTTTCATTTCTTCACCTTGTCCACGAGTAGCATATTCAATAGCTTCGTATTGCACACGTTTATGTGAAGGTGCTTCAACGCCAACAAGTGGAATATTTGATACTGTTTTACCACCTAACAATCCTGAAATCATCCCATTACGATTAAGTTCTGCAATTTCTTTCGCCTCTTCACTAACATGCGCAAATCCACATCCAATAGGATCAGGAGGTAGACGATCATGTGTGATTAACTCTTGTACTGCAGAACCTTTATGATTCATAGCAGCTTCTTGTGCTTCTAAGCCTCTTAGAGAACGAACCTATAGAATAAAAGAGTTCAATGAAAGGAATGAATATTTATACAATTTAAATTTGGGTTGCAGAAAGCGTATCTTATTCTAAATTGTTAGATTTTCGCTACGAAGCAATATAAGTTAGGGAGATCATTAAAAATTACAGAGCACTGGGTAGATATTCCATTCTACAGAAGTACGCACCCACGACTCAGCCACGGAACGAACTTGGGACCTCCAGGTTACGAGACCAAGCTCGGGTGAAATTGAATGACCCCTGAATTTTAACCTTGTCAAATTGTGATACAACACTGCCCTCATCAATGCATTCGGTCAGCATCCACTTCACCTTAACATGCTGGACGTCATTGGTCATGAAATCCATCCAGTAGCCGTCAGTAAGTGGGCAATTGATATTCAGATTATAGTATTTCTAAAGATCCTCAGGAAATAGGCATTACTTTATAAAATTTCTTACATATCCACTCTCAAATAAAACTTAGGAGTGCAGAAATAAACATTTTACCTTTAATATTCTTCTTTATTTTTTCTACAGAAAATAAACGTTATTCATTCGTAGTTGAAAACCTTAATCATTTCTAAAAATTGTGACTCACATAACTTGTACAAGAAATATCCATCAGAAAATTTTAAAAAAGTAGAACAATAAATTGAGAGAACTGTCTTTTTTCAGCGAGTTCAGTCACATAACTGTTGCATATACATTGTTCTGGTGAGCAAATACTGAACAAAGTAGAGAAAATGAGAACTCATAAGCCCAGTAGATATAATCCCAATTGCATACCGAAAAATATACTATGTATGAGCGTAGATTTAAAAGTCAACTAACTTGCTGGCATCTTAGGGTAGAAATTGATCTGATCAGGCAGTTACCTGGAGTTCTAGTGGAAAGCTGTGACCAGTAGGGTACAGCAGGTTGAAGGTGAGGGGGTCACTCATCGAAGAAGACACTGCGAAGTGGTCGCGCTATGTCATGAATTGGCAGAAGTTAGAATTCATGAGCTGGCCATTGGATTGGGTCTCAGTGGCTTAATGGTCTACGAGCTAGCTCACCTTGTAACCAGAAGGCCCTGGGTTCGAGCTCTGGTGGTTGGTGTGTGCTGTTGATAAGTCCCAAACCAGGATGAAACATCTGTCCAGTACTCCCTGTAGGTTTTCCAACGGTTCCCTCACCGATATTAGCTCACGATGAACTCCTCCAACCTATCAAACAAAATGCCTACAAAACCAATACTTTAAGAAATCGTGCTCACCCAAGCATATGTTCTTTGCACTACGTTGAAGTCAGTGTTCTCCTGTCATTCTCTCACATTTGAACTATACTATGTATATCTGTCAATTTATTTGCTCCTGCGGACCTAGGTCAGAAGGTTGTTTCTCGTAAATATTATCAAGAAGAACTACCAAACATTATCCTCCAGAATTAGGAAATGGAAAACGCCTACCGAACAGAAGTAAAGTACCTGAACATATTCTCAACCTTGACAACTCAGACTCCTGAGACGTTGTGTTTAGCGTCATTTATAGACAAAAGACTAGTTCTGCAAACATAGTATGTATTCATATTATTTGTTCTGTTGAATCTTTAGCCATTCATTTGAAGAAATCAATTCTATACATAAAAAGGAAACTGGTGAAACTAGTTCTCCTGTCTTCGTCTTTATTTCAGCTTTCTTTCTTTTTCTTTTCAATATTTTGAATCTATTATTGATAACTGTACGTAATTACGCACCCCATATTTCTGGTATAGACAATGCATCATTTCGATTGCACGGTGCGATGTTGAATCGATCAACAAAGATTCAGAGTACAACCTCTTTCTGTCTACCGAATTATATTACTTTTTAATAGTACGCACCCATCGGGATTCGAACCCAGGAACTTCTGGTTACAAGGCGAGCTAGCTCGTAGACCATTGAGCCACTGAAACCCGATCCAACGGTCCTTGAATTCTAACTTCTGCCAACTCACCACATAGTACAACCGTTTCGCAATGTCTTCTTCGATGAGTTACTGCCTCATCTTCAACCTGCTTTATTCTACTGGTCACAGCTTCCCACTAGAACCCCAGGTTAACTGCCTAAATAGGGCCAGTCACTAGTGAGCATCAGATCAATTTTCAAGTATTGGTTTTGTAGGGATTTTGTTTGATTGCATGGGGGATTTCATCATGAGCTGACATCAGTTAGAGAACCACTGGAAAACCTGCAGGGAGTACTGGACAGCTGTTTCGTCCCACTAGTTTGGGACTCTTCAGCAAACTAGGACGAAACCAATACTTTTTAATACTTTCACTCTGTCCCACTGATAGGAATCGGCTTAAAACAGTAGTCATCTGATGATTCATTGTGTGATCGGATGATTGTAAAATTTCATCATTTTTCTCTCACCTTGGTCAGATCGCCAACCAATCAGAACAGTCTATTTCCACTACCCTAGTCAGATTTTATTTTGGTTAAAAATACATAAATATGACGTGCTTTTTCCTAATAAAATGGTATCCTAACAGTCACAGACCAATCTTTGTCTTTTGGTATTTGCGTGGCTCAGTGAAGCGGAAGGTATCATGGACGAATAGGAGTATTTAGCGTATCAGTTGAGTTTTTCATTACGTCAGTGTTATCATACCCAAGCAACTGTCGACGAGATCCCGTCAGTTAGCGACAGGTCTGTAACAAATTGGCGACTATTCACTTTCAACTGGCGACACAGATAATAACGACTTGGTGACGGAGTCATTCATTTCAGAGCAGTGATAAAACCCAACCTATTGGGGGATTACATATAAGTGAATCCGATGCGATGGCCCATCTTTTCTCTAAGTTATTTAGCAGGATAAATCATTTTAGGTTTAGCTAAATTTTTATGTTCCACTAATCTAGTTGACCCTGATTTACTAGTTTGACCTATGTAATTGACCTCACAGTTTTTACAAATTGTTTGGTAAATTAGATTATTTTTATTATAATAAAGGTTTTTGTATTTCCCAATGAATGAAAAAAAGATATTGTTTTTACTGACGTTTCGCTATTTAATGCTAATAGCCTTATCAAAGTATTATTAAACCGGAATTTACAAAATCTCAATATATATATATTTCTTCTGATTTTGACTTCTCGAGACGTTTGTCCGATGTATATCGCATCACATTCCAAACTTTTTATTTTATAGACACAATTAGATTGAGACTCTTTAGGGATTTGGTCTTTTATATGGACAAGGTTGTGTGTCTGATGTTTTGAAGAAAACTCTAATGTCGAGCTGATTGAGTACTCTTCTGATATCGTCTGACGTCTCTTCTCTATATGGAATGACAACTGATGACAACCATGTTTTCGGAATGCTTTTTTGGCCATACTTAATGTCTGTGTTGACTTTGTTGATGAAGTTCCTTGGGTATTTGTTTTGCTTGAGAGTTTCAGTAATGTTTGATATTTCCTCTATTTCCTTCTCATCTGTTACCAGAGAGTGTTTTCTTCTAAGAAGACTTGAAACAACTGAAATCTTTGCGCTGATGGGGTGTGATGATCTGAAGTCTAAATATTTATTGGAGTGGGTTTTTTTCCTGAATATGGATATACTAAAATGTCCGTTTTCCCTCCTCTTAATTAGGCAGGTAGTTCACCGACGTATGATTCTGCTTCCGAAGTAAACTGGATTCTGGGAGATACACAGTTTATGATGTGATGCGATATACATCGGACAAACATCTCGAGAAATCAAAATTTTTATTTTATTTTTTTATTTTATTATAGCTTGACTCCACACAGTATTTTTGATACAAGTGTGAAATTTTCAGTGTGCGATATCGGTAGCCCAAATTTTGCAGGCCGACCATTGATATCGGGTGTGCGTCGGCCGGGCATCGAACCCCGGACCATGTGCATGGTCAGCCAGCGTCCTAACCACTGTGCCACCGACGCACAAATCAGAAGAAATGAACACCGTAGAGCATCTGTTCAACAACCGAGAAATTCGGTTGAACTAAAAAAACTTGAAAAATCATCAGCCATAGGTCTACACGCTATAGAATCAGGCCACAAAATTGATTTCGACAATATTGAAATAATCCAGAAAAACTTCAGGAATCACAAAGAACGTCTCATATTAAAAGCACTTCATATCAAGTGGAATCCAAATTGTCCGAATAGGAATGATGGACTAAAACAGAATCAGGGTACAGCAGGTCGGGTGTGAGGACAAATACTCGCCGAAGACATTGGCTAGCGGTCGCGCTATGTCGTGAATTGGCAGAAGTTAGGATTCATGGGCCATTAGATCGGGTCCCAGTGGCTCAATGTTCTACGAGCTCGCCTTGCAACCAGAAGGTCCTGGGTTCGAATCCCGCTGGGTGCGTACTGCTGAAGAGTCCCAAAACTAGGACGCAACAACTGTCCAGTAATCTCAGGTTTTCCAATGGTTCTCTAACTAATGTCAGCTCATGATGAAAATCCTGTAACCAATCAAATCCCTAAAAACCAACACTTGAGGATCTTGATTTGGTTTCAACACCTCCCTCTCCCATGAAGTGACAAAATCAACACGAATGTGATAAGCAAGTTCACTATGTAAACACACACTGCTTTTATAATTTTACACACTGGTCAAATCCAACAATCTACACTTGGTTTCGTTACCTTTACCAATTGACCAAATTGACAACGAAAAATGACGCAGACTGATGAACGATGATCGAGTTAGTAAACTTTATTTTGATATCATAACAGATGTACTAAATAGACTTAGGTCAAGTTAAAAAGATATATTGAAAGTCGAAATAACAATGAAGATCACGAAACCAAATGACTAGTTAGGTCCACCAAGGTGAGTACAGGGACAAATACTCGCCTATGACACTGACTAGTGGTTGCCTTATAGAAGTGATGGATCGTTGAATGCTATCCTAGTGTGTGAATGGTGTACCGGCTCGATGCGTAACCCGAAGGTCCTGGGTTCAATTCCTGGCGGGCTCATAGAGGTGTACTGCTGAAAAGTTTCAAAAAAGGATGAAACAGATGTCTAGTACTTCCTGGTTCTCAATGGTTCTTTATCTGAAGTTGGCTTGTGATCAGCCTTGAAATGAATTATATCCCTGAAAGCGAAAATAATTGGAAATGAACATTTTAATATCCTCATAAATTTATCAGTTTATAGGACACTCTTTTTTATACTACATAGGTTAATCTTCTCATACTATTTCATGTTACATCCTATTTCATTATCCCAATATAAGGGTATATGAATAAAGAATATATGTGAATGGTGAATGGTTTAGATTGTCACACCCAAAAATTTAAAGATGCATTTTACAACAATTCTAATAGTTTTATAATGTGTTTATAAGGTCATTTCTGATGAAGCAAAAATAAGGGAATTCTAATCATATTAACGCCTTTCTGAATTCTACTTTTAAGCAGTTTGTGAGTTTCATTTAACACTGAAATAAATGAGTTTGTCATGAAATAGTAGACTTTTAAAGGTACAGAATAAGCTGAGGTTAACCACTACATGGCAGCTAACATGTAAGAATACAGTACTAAGCATCTAACTGGAGGATTTAGACTCGCCTACAAAACACTGATATAAGAGACATCTTGATATAGGTATCACTAACTCACAGACTGGGAATAGAAAGCCAGATTCCCACCTACTTTTAACAAAATCCTATGTAATTAAAGTGAATGATGTGATTGTGTTTCGCTTACGCTGATATTAGTGGTCTGGCTGATGGATATAGCTGTTACATTTATAAGATGTGAGAAGGTTTTCGGCTCTTGGTCACAAGTGTTACAGTAACAGCAGTCATACTGTGAAAGGATTGCATAGTGTGTAGTGCCCAGATTAGGCGCGGAATGATAGGTAATGAGAGAAATTTAACTGATGAGGTTGTGAATTCTAATAGAATTAAATGCTTAAATAGTTGTTATGCATATAAGACTATGCCTTTCAGGTAGTGTGAAACCGTTAGGAGTAGGATGGTCAGATGAATACATTTCACAAGCTGATAAAGTTTCTGAATAATGGTATGAGCTATAAAGGGGCAATGTGAGTTAACTGGTTACAGCTTTTGAAATGCTAAACATCACTGGCTGAAGACTGTCCATGAAATGGTTAACAGTCATTTCACAAGAGTGTAAGCCTATCCGTTGTAGCTGTTCCTGGAATTAAAAATTTTCTATTTGTTAACTTGTCCCCTTTCGTATTTATCCTTTATCACGTTCAGTTTCGAAGTGCAGCAACCTAATCTGATGATCTTTCATGAAGGGTTCTTGTTCAATTCATCTGTCTGAATTAGCGACTTGCTTATTCTGACAGATGAGGAAAAAAGATTTTAGTGATAGATGTGTCTCAGCAAAATGCACTATTTTCCGCTGTATCCCAACGAGTCATACGTCAGTACAAGAAAACCTTTTAAGTACTGCAACTAAGATACAATGAGATTCATTTAAATAAACAGATCACCCGAAAGACGGTATATTACCAAAAGATTTCTATGCTTATTTTCCCATTAGACATTCATAACAAGAACGAATTCAGATATGATGGAGAATATTTGTAGCTCAGGTGGATGATTTCGATTTAGTTGTGTTCTCTGAGCTGAAAAGTGTTTTATTTGCGAAGATTTCACTGCCCTACTAGGCAACATCTTCAGCGGACAATTCAATTTGAAGCTAGCTTTTAGATTTCTCACCGAGTTTATTACTCAAATCTCCCTGCGACGTTGAATATGATTGGTTGTTTTCGTGTATACTCACACAATCTAGGCTAACTGTACTGATATGGCTGTTCATTATTTCCTTGATCTGAAGTTTGACCCTTTGTGTGTAAAATTTCCTTCTTATCGATTGCTAAAAGAATTAAACTATAGTGTTGAGGACGCTTCAAAACTGACTTCTTCGCCGCCCTTGAGTCATCACTCAAATCATCAAACTTGGACGAGGTAAAGCAAGATGAGATATGCCAAACAATCGTACCTATGGTCAAACAGAAGAAACAACACACATAACTCAACTCTCAAGAACTAAAGGCCCTCAAGAAGCTGAAAAATAGGAAGGATATCGTCATTCTACCAGCTGACAAAAAAGGAACCACAGTAGTCATGGTCAAAGAAGAATACACCAAGGAAGCTGAAAAAACTGCTCAAAGATGAGGATTTATATTAACAAATCCCATACAAACATTGGACAACCGCATCTAAAGAACGTTAAGCAAGCTCAGCGAAACTGGTCAGGTCACAAAGCAAGATCACTGACAAATGAAATTCAGTGGACCAGCCCTACTCCGATTCTACGACAGGCCCAAAATACACAAACCGAATATCCCGTTACGCCCAACTGTATCACTCCCAGGAACGCCAACATACAATTTGTCCAAAGAACTAAACAGAAAATTGAAAGACTTAACGGATTCCTGCGATCACTCCATCAAATATGCTATCCAATTTCTACAGAAAATCAGAGCCATTCAAACACATGACCGAGAAATAATGAAATCCTTCTACATCACAGCATCATACACCTCCCTTGGACAGAAATTAGCAAAAGAGACCATGGAGCAGTTACTCAGCAACGACGAACACCTTCCACAACAATCAAAAATGCAACACACAAGCTGGATAGAATGCATAAATCTATGCTTAACAACGTACTTCCAATTCAACGGCCAGATAAATGAACAAGTTAAAGGAACATCCATGGGTACGCCAATATCAGGTTTGATTGAAGAAGCAGTGATGCCTAGGCTCGAAAACATAATCTTACCATAGATCAAACCCGAAATTTGGATACGTTATGTAGATGACACACTCGTAATAATCAAAAGAAACGAGTTGGATATAACTCACAACTTAATAAACAACGTCTTCAACGACATCATATTCACAAGAGGAGGGGAGTCTGAGACCGAAATCCCATTTTTAAACGTCTTAGTCAAGCGAACAACGACAGGGGAATTAGAAACTCAAGTGTATAGAAAATCAACTCACACAGACCAAATACTGAATTACAACAGCAACAATCCATTAACATGCAGAAGGAATCGTATACAAACACTAACCAAGAGGGCCACGACTCATTGCAGTACTCCCACCTAAAGGAAAATTGAAGAGAGATACCTCATGGACGTCTTCCAAAAGGATGGATAACCACGGAATTTCATCAAAAGACATATACCTCCGATCCCACCTACCATATAAAAGGCCCCCAAGGAAAGCACAAAGAAAATCACCCTACCATATATAAAGGACATCTCAGAAATCACTGCAAGACTCTTCAAACCTTTAGGAATTGATATCGCACACAAACCAACAAAATCACTCCACTCAGCTGGTTCTGTGTCAACCAAAAGACTCAACAACTACAAAATAAGTTGTTACAACTGCGAAAAACACTACACTGAGCAAAGCGGACGTCCCGTTAGTCTTCGTATCTATGAAAATAAATCAGCTGTCAAAAGACATGACTTCCACTCCCTCATATCGCTACATACAGACAACCGCGGGCATCAGTTCGACTGGGACAACGTTCAAATATTAGAAACATTTATTTCCCGATACGAATTTAAAACAAGCAATAAAGGTTAATAAAGCAGGATTTAATGAATTCATCAAATTTCGGTAGAACTCGTCAGCTGAATACTCTACATACACGGATATATACTTTTGAAGTTACATTGGGAGATATAGGACTGAATACTTTACATACACGGATATATATAGTTTTGAAATTACATTGGGAGATATAGGACTGATAAGTAAATAAACTACATTGAATTAGTCATGCAGAAAGACAGGTGCGAATGTTTTTCCAGGTCATGTGCAATTAGATAAGGGGAGAGAGAGTATGGGAGATCAAAATTAAGATAAATTGCATTACGCTTCAATTACATCACTTAGATAAACAATTAGACATTAGAGAATTTAACAAGAATTGCAACCAGAGGGATGTCAATAGTAATAGTTATAATAACAATAATATAATATAACAATAATAATAATAGTGTTGAAGTGGGTTAAGATAATGCTACTGATAAAGGATAGTTTTAAATGAATCAAGAATAATAATAATAATGAGAATAATAATAGTAATAATAAAATAATAATAAGAGGTAGAATTATAAGTAAAACGTATTACCATGGTAGATTCAGAGTCACGACCATCTCCTTTTGTACACAGAGACCTGGTTTGTAAACTCGAATTGCACAAGCCTCTGCAATTGCAAGCATCTTCTTGTTTCTTTGTCTGCTGACAATGGTGAATGACTTGACTGCGTCGATATCATGCCCGTAATCCACAAGATGCTTTGTTATTGAGGATTTTGGCACTTTGAACTCAGCTGTTTTCAACCATTTTGGCAAATGCTCCATCATGCGAGTAGACAATCTCCTTTCCGTACGACCTATGTATTTGCTTCCACAAACACACTCAAATTGATATACGCAGTTTGAAGTGTCGAGGATTGGCGACTGGTCTTTCCCAGATTGTTGAAGCACTCGCTTAGTGGTGTTAAGGAAAACAAGTTTTGCAGCATAATAAGTTCTCTTGATGGCTTTGTCGAGTCTTCGTTTGACTACTTCCTGTACATCATCTCCTTTGAACGGCAAGTTGATGTAGACAGGTTTCTTCGGAACTGTTTGGATTGTTTTGCAGCGGGTGTTTTCTTTAGAGTATTTATTAATGAACTTCTCAGGGTATCCATTCTTAGATAAGATATCCTTCAGGGATTTTGTTTCATACTCAACAGTACTGTCAGAACAAATTTTTCGTACTCTATTGAACAGTGTTCTGACTAAGTTCTTTTTGTACTGGATTGGAACAAAACTCTTGAAATGCATGTACTGTCCTGTCCATGAGGACTTTCTAAATATAGATCTTTCGATTGTGCCATCATTCATTTTCGCCAGAAAAACGTCTAGGAATTTGATAGTATCATTTTCCTCGTGTTCTACTGTGAAATTGAGATTTGGATGGCATGAGTTGAATTTTATCAGCATGTCTTCGGCTTTTGATCTGCTTCCACAGGCAATAAAAATGTCATCAACATATCTTAGGTATAGATCCGTTTCTTGTATATGTTGTTGCAGGGTACCGGTTTCTAGGCGTGACAAGAATAAGTCAGCGAAAAGTGGTCCCAAGGGGCTTCCCATTGCGACACCATCAACTTGACGGAATAAACGCCCGTCGAATTGGAATTGGACATTTTTAGTACATAAAAGTAGCAATTTCCTCAATTCCGACGTTGGAATGGGTATGTCTTCAGCTTCTTCACATATGAAGTCTATAGTCTCAATGACTGGCACATTTGTGAAGAGGGAGGTAACATCGAAAGAGACTAAATGTTTATCAGATACGTTGAAATCTTTGATTTGCTCGACAAACTGGAATGAATCAGAAACGATATACTTCCCAAAGCGTTTCCGCAGGGGCTCCAACATTTCACATAACCACTGTGCTAATTTGTGGTATGGTGAGTTTATCATAGAGAGTATGGGTCTTAATGGCGCTCCTGGTTTGTGTATTTTAACACGCCCGTATAGTTTTGGGATTTGTGACCCGATCGGCTTGATATTTCTATATGTGTTTTCATCAATGTATTTATTTTTGAATAGTTGGCGTAGCTGCTGTACAATTTTCTTTTCGATCGACAACGTTTGATCTTTTGCTTGATTGTCCCATTTGAATTTAGATTCATCGGAGAGAATTTGATGCATTTTTTCGAGATAATCTGTCTTATTCATTAGCACTACGCTTTGTCCTTTATCAGCTTGTAGAATAACAAGATTATTGTCTCTTCGGAGCTTGTTTAATGATCTCCAGTGTTCTTTGGTGATGTGCGACTTTTGATTCGTTGGCATGATTCGAAATTGGTGAGCAATATCAACCATCTTTGCTTTCAACCAGCTTTCGCTGTCGTTGGACGTGGCATGTAGCCCCATAAGTTGATCATAAAGATTTTCGAATTGGCATTCGATATCAATTTGCTTTATGTTTTTCATGGGAACACAGAAGTTGAATCCCATTGACAGAATTTCCACTTGTTCTTTTGATAGGGAGACATCAGATAAATTGTGAACATAATTAGATATATCCACTGGGAAAATTTCATTTGGCGGTTCCGGATGAAGTGACTTTTTCAGTTTCTTTTCTTCTGATTCTTTTGTCTTTTTAGCAGTGGCATGCAGATATTTAGTGAATTTAAGATAACATACGAAATTTAAGTCATTTTGTACACTGATTAGTTTGCTTGATAATACGCATAAATTACTGATTTCATCTGTTTCAGAAGACAAATGTGATTCAGCAAGACGGTAAAGATTTGGCCGTGTAGGTCTCAAATGATCTTTACGCAAGGATTTGTAAAATGTCCGAGGATAAATATTAGTCTGGATACATTCCTTCAAAAAATCACGTCGCGCAGAGTGTACCAAAAATGTCCAATTCCAATTCGACGGGCGTTTATTCCGTCAAGTTGATGGTGTCGCAATGGGAAGCCCCTTGGGACCACTTTTCGCTGACTTATTCTTACCACGCCTAGAAACCGGTACCCTGCAACAACATATACAAGAAACGGATCTATACCTAAGATATGTTGATGACATTTTTATTGCCTGTGAAAGCAGATCAAAAGCCGAAGACATGCTGATAAAATTCAACTCATGCCATCCAAATCTCAATTTCACAGTAGAACACGAGGAAAATGATACTATCAAATTCCTAGACGTTTTTCTGGCGAAAATGAATGATGGCACAATCGAAAGATCTATATTTAGAAAGTCCTCATGGACAGGACAGTATATGCATTTCAAGAGTTTTGTTCCAATCCAGTACAAAAAGAACTTAGTCAGAACACTGTTCAATAGAGTACGAAAAATTCGTTCTGACAGTACTGTTGAGTATGAAATAAAATCCCTGAAGGATATCTTATCTAAGAATGGATACCCTGAGAAGTTCATTAATAAATACTCTAAAGAAAACACCCGCTGCAAAACAATCCAAACAGTTCCGAAGAAACCTGTCTACATCAACTTGCCGTTCAAAGGAGATGATGTACAGGAAGTAGTCAAACGAAGACTCGACAAAGCCATCAAGAGAACTTATTATGCTGCAAAACTTGTTTTCCTTAACACCACTAAGCGAGTGCTTCAACAATCTGGGAAAGACCAGTCGCCAATCCTCGACACTTCAAACTGCGTATATCAATTTGAGTGTGTTTGTGGAAGCAAATACATAGGTCGTACGGAAAGGAGATTGTCTACTCGCATGATGGAGCATTTGCCAAAATGGTTGAAAACAGCTGAGTTCAAAGTGCCAAAATCCTCAATAACAAAGCATCTTGTGGATTACGGGCATGATATCGACGCAGTCAAGTCATTCACCATTGTCAGCAGACAAAGAAACAAGAAGATGCTTGCAATTGCAGAGGCTTGTGCAATTCGAGTTTACAAACCAGGTCTCTGTGTACAAAAGGAGATGGTCGTGACTCTGAATCTACCATGGTAATACGTTTTACTTACAATTCTACCTCTTATTATTATTTTATTATTACTATTATTATTCTCATTATTATTATTATTCTTGATTCATTTAAAACTATCCTTTATCAGTAGCATTATCTTAACCCACTTCAACACTATTATTATTATTGTTATATTATATTATTGTTATTATAACTATTACTATTGACATCCCTCTGGTTGCAATTCTTGTTAAATTCTCTAATGTCTAATTGTTTATCTAAGTGATGTAATTGAAGCGTAATGCAATTTATCTTAATTTTGATCTCCCATACTCTCTCTCCCCTTATCTAATTGCACATGACCTGGAAAAACATTCGCACCTGTCTTTCTGCATGACTAATTCAATGTAGTTTATTTACTTATCAGTCCTATATCTCCCAATGTAATTTCAAAACTATATATATCCGTGTATGTAAAGTATTCAGTCCTATATCTCCCAATGTAACTTCAAAAGTATATATCCGTGTATGTAGAGTATTCAGCTGACGAGTTCTACCGAAATTTGATGAATTCATTAAATCCTGCTTTATTAACCTTTATTGCTTGTTTTAAGTTCAAATATTAGACAATGAAAACATCAAGAATGCTAGAGAATTTTAGAAGCCAGCCTGGTATTCCAGTGAGTAATTTGTTAATAGACACATCGACATAGACAAAATTGACCAATCAATAAGAAGAAAATCTCACACACAAAGGGTCAAGGAAACAGTCAGTAGCAATATAGGTAACCCAGAGGGTGTGAACACAGACAAAAGCAACTAATCACTTTAAAGGTCACCAGGAGAGATGACTAATAAACTCGTGGAGAAATCTAAAAGCTCACTTCAGACTGAAGTATGCACTGAAGATGTTGTCCAGTAGGGCGGTGAAAGCTTTGCAAATAAACCACTTTTCAGCTCAGAGAACACAACTATATCAAAAAGAAAGATTTCAGGTAGTTGGTTAGTTTATAGGGATTTGATTTGTTCTAAGTTTGATCACGGATCGGTATCAGTTAGGAAAGCACCAAAAGCCTGGGAGTACTGGACATCCGTTCTCCCCTAATTCAAGACTCTTCGGTTGTACGCATCCATTATCCCAAGAGAGACAGAACCCAAAACCTTCAGGTTACGATTTAAACTCGTTGATCGTTCAGCCACTAGGACTGAAACTCTACTAAAAATCTTGAATTGACAGAATATGTGGGCCAGTGGATTCGGTCCCAGTGGCTGAATGGTCAACGAGCTCGCCTTCTAACCTGGAATTCTTGGGTTAAATCAGGTTAGAAGGTAAGCCTGCTGACTATTCAGCAACTGGGAAGGAATCCAGAGACCCATCAATTCATATAGCACGGCACCGAGGCAATGCCATTGGAGAGTATTTGTTCTCACACCTCACTTGGTGGACCTCACTGGTCCAGGCAACTCTATGCTGTAGTCAGTCACTAGTGAGCACTAGATTAATTTTCAAGTGTTGCTCTGCAGTGATTTGTTTGACTTCAAGGACGAAATAACCACCTAGTACTCCATGCTCTTCAGTGATTCCTTAACCGATATGAATCCATAGTGAAACAAGAAGACAATCAAATCCATACAAACTAACACTTGGATTATTATCGTATGTCGTTAAAAATACCTCGGTATTACAGTTAGCCCTATGAAAGAATAATTTATCAAAGGTGATCATATTAGCATCTCTTAGTTTTAAAACAACATCTATTACAATTTTCAATGTACAATACTTTCTAACAACCATCTTTTGATGACAGCCAAATAAAATGTGGTTATTTGAAGTTCACTTTATTCAGCGTATCCTATTGGTGTGTTCACCATCTTTTTAATCACCCTATTATAAATTATCTTCAGTGTGTTACTACTTGATAATTATCCCTTCAAAAAGCGCTGAAGATGATTTATGAGAATGTTTCTAAGCACATTTGCAATTTTTTCTATCTCCCTCACAATAAGGATAATAACAACAGTCCCGTTTTTCTCTTGATACTTTGACAAAATTCTTGTTATCAATAGAAAGGCGTTGTTATTAAGGAGTAGACAGGCAACCACACATCTATCCGTAAGACTTTATTAACCACCTACTGACCTGCCAAATTATTTTATTCCTTTATGTTCCAAGTGGAACATTAGGCTTAAAGCTTCACCTTTGAATTCCCATTAGCAGTGGTGTATTTTATGGAGTGAGGTTGCTAGTAGCTCGCCCAACCGTCTCTCTTTATCCGAGTTACTGCCAGCTAAGCAGGCGAGCGGGCTTTTGGAGTACATCGGCCAAGGATTAAACCCAAGACCACGTACATGGTTGGCGGATATTCTACCGTTGAACTACCGATGCATAAATTAACACTGGCTGGCAATTATGTTTTTCAAATAATTTAGATCTGGGGTTTTAGATTACAGTATTTGTAGAGTAAACGATATTTGGCTAATACATTATAAGGAAACGGTTTATAATATATATATATATGCATTGATGGACAGTTTTTCTGTATTCTGATATCAATAATAGTGATTGTTTGTGTGTCTGTGTGTAGGTGCTTAGCCATAACTCGCTTACACTATAAACTACTGTGATCAAAAGGTCAACCGGTATCAATCTGCTCTAACCTTATCAATTAAATCACCAGTCAGATGCATCATACTAATACAATAATTCCAAAGGTCACATCAAATGCCAGTTGTATGGTTTCGAACGGGTAATATATATATATATATATATAATTTGAAGATCAAACATATTTATTTATTTCTTTTTAACAATTTTATACTAACTCACTTGAAATTTTCTCCTGTATGGTTGTGTAACAGAACAGGCTCCATTGCCCAAGTAGTCGGACATTTGGCCTTGATTTCGTTTCATAGCTTCAAGAGCTTCTATCGTTCTTAGACGAAAACCTGCATATGCACTGTTGTCTTTATCATCGACAGTATTTTCATTTTTGTTATTTTCTTGACACATATTTAAACAATTCATCATTTGATAACCAGATAGTGATTTTTCTTGAATACTTTCACCGTCTGGTCTGACACGATGAGCTGCAGTGCTTGGAGGATCTAAGTACATAAAACAAATAAAACGAATGATATAAACCATGAATTGGTAGAAGTTGGGGCAAAGTTAAACTTTAGGCACCACTAACTACCAATCAGCAAATGACCTCGAACGCACCAGTCACGTGAAGGGGGCATTTTCGCGTATGGAATACATATATTTATGGAAAAAAAGAAAAACTGTAGAAAAGTGTTACAGAGGATACCTTCCTCCCACGTGTGATAAAAATATCTCTCAGTATTAGGTTGGAGTATCAAAAGAGGATGATTCCATGGTGGGTAGAATTTATTTTGATAAAGTCTCACAGTGTTATACAGTAATATTTAACGGGCAATAAATTGTGCTCGAAACGTGGTTATCAGTAAACATTACTGTATAACACTGTGAGACTTTATCAAAATAAATTTTAACCACAATGGAATTATACTCTACCACAATGCACAAGTACTACGCTTATATAAACGGAGTAATTCAACCACATTCTATGCATGCAATTATTTAGGTCTTCTAACCCTCATAATAACCCTAATCTTTCCTAAACCTAACCCTAACGTGAAAATGTCCCTAAACTAACTGTAATCTAACTCAAACCAATCCTAATGTCGCCTTTATTAGGTTAACCAAATCTAAGCTGTAACTTGCCAGATATCCCATTTAATAGCATGGCACTTCGATGAGGATTTCTTATAGATGATGGCAACAGTATTTGCCAGGTTTCACAAACTTGCTCAGTGAGCCTTTCATGGTCATTGGACCGGCCGCACTCCATTGGTAGTTAGTGGTGCTTAAAGTTTAACTAGGCCGAAGTTAGAATTCATTAGTCATTTAATCGGACGCCAATGGCTGAATGGTATACGATCTTGGCTTGAAACCGGAGGGTCCTTGGGTCGAACCCCAGTGAGTGCGCACTGCGAACGAGTCCCGAACTAGGACAAAACAGCTGTTCAGTACTCGAGCACTGCTTTTCAATGATTCTCTGAATGATATCAATCCGTGGTCAAACTTTAAATGCAAATGAATTCCCTACAAATCAACTCTTGAGAATGATTTAAGGTTATAATGGAATAATGCATATGCCCTTCATAACAGGCTTGTATGGTGTTAGCAGCAGATTACGCAACATTTGAAAAAATGTTAGACAATTCAAGTCAATGTGGAAAACAAATAGTGACATTTTCAAAATTCATTGAACAATATTTCCATCAGAAAACCGAAATAACATCTTATTCCCTTATTCCAAGAACTTAACAAGATTTTCAATTTTGAAATTTCAAAGTTGATTTGCGATTTGGCATTTATATATGTCGAGTTTCAATCTCACAGCAGTTTCCTTTAGTAGGCTTTATTGGCTGATGCGGGTGGTACTCAACTACTTAAATTGATCTATTAATAATATATGACATCATGCATTTTTATTAGCTGTCTTGATTACAATTTACGGAACCAAGCAGATTTCATAGTGTGATCTGAATAATTCCGTTTTTTAAAGGAATCTGTAGTGAAATTTCACTCCGAACTGTATGAATTGTATATCTCGAATTAATCCGAAGAATTACGAATCAGATTTAGCGTATTTTCAGTTCGCTCAAGTAGCTGGCCAGGATGCCGATGGTTTCAACTAGTTGAGTTCTCCAAACTGAGTCAAGTCACGTACACCACTGATAAGTTCAACAGTAAACCGACGAAACAGCCGTCCGATGTTTAGATCACTTCAATCTGGCAAGCAAGCTCTAATGGTTGATGTGAATGGTATCTAACTACTCATATCAATATACCAGTAGTATATAGCGTCATGCACTGACAGGATTTTATCCACTTCAGACATTTTCGATATCAGTTTGGCCACAAAACTCAATTTCGTTGTTGAGTTAGTTGTTCTGACAGTTTACGTGAACCGTGGTCCTAACACATTTAATGATAACGTCTATTATTATTTTTTTTATAAATCGCTGCTTATTATGCATTATTTCGTGGCTATAATGCTTGTTCCTCAGGATAAAACAAAGGTTGTTTGTTTATCTCAGAAGGAGTGGAAACAAGTTTTATTATTCCATATCAACGCCCATGAGATTTATATAAATCAGATAAAATTCATGTTAAGTGGTTGAGAGCAGTCAGCAGAAATCCATAGACTTGGTTTTCGTGCTTACTGATATACAATTGTTCTCTTCAATTCCCATACCTTTGGCTATGTCCACAGAAGAAGTGCCTTCCGAGTTATCTGTCGCATGTGCGTCGGTAGCACAGTGGTCAGGACTCTCGTCGACCATGAACATGGTCCGAGGTACGATTTCCTACCGACGCAGACCTGATATCTATGGTCAGCCTGCAAAATTTGGGCTACCGATATCACATGCTGAAAATTCTCTACCTGTTCCAAAAAATACGGTGTGGAATCAAGCTACAATCAAAAAAATTCCAACGAGCCTTTCGAACGGAATTCGAGCTCACCTTTTACACATAGCAGAAGCTATGGGAATTCGACAGAACAATCCTAGTCTTTGCATACGAAAGAAATTTGTTCTTACTGATAAATGTCAATCAGAAGTATCCGCAGCTTCGAAGGAACTGATTTGTTTTCAGAGAGTAAAACCTAGTGGAGAAATCGAAGCGATCTAGCCAGCGGAGAGTCATTTCGCCTCTTAAAGGCGAGCTCAGAACTGCACTTCGTTGGATTTAGATATGAAGGTCAAATTAGTTCAAACCACACAATTCTGGTAATCAAAGAGAACGGTGTGTTCCTTTAACTGAGTAATTAATTGAACAGTTCATACATGCTTCAGATTATCTAATAACAGTTATTTAGCACATCATTTTTTCAAATCCTGTTAACTTCTATGAGTCTGTGGGAGTGGAATGATTGAAATGGGTAATATTAAACACTTTATCCAATCTTGCCTTCATTTCTTTAAAAAAGGACTCTATCAAGGCGACATGAATTTATTCAGAGTTTGAAAGAACTTCCTTTTAGGACTTTTATGTAGCTTTAGAGGGGCATTTTAATTTCATTCTGATTGTAAGAAACATGGTAATTTTGGCGATTAAGTCGCTTTAATACGCATCCCGCCAATTCGATGTCTCCATACCTTTCTTTTTCGTCATAGCTACCTAAATACAGTAAATTTTCAAGATTTTCAGACCTCGTTTAGAAAACTGATACTGACCCAGAAATTTAGTGAACTCAAATGCTTTTGAGTCAGTTGTCTCAAGTACCTTGTTATCAATAGTTTTTCAGATATCGGTGTGATTGTAAATACTTTGTCGTGACTAAGATTATTATAATTATGCTCACCTATTGCTGAAACTTTCTTACGGGATACCGTTTTGAAAAAAAAAATACATTTATGCCAATTTACTAGTGATAGTTAATACTTTAGCAAGAGTTTTTTTCGCTGAACATTGTGTCCTCAGATACTTTGATCAACCTGTGTTTTCCTCTGTCTATTTTCGCAGATATGATTGTGATTGGAATGAATATTGACTGATAGGAGGAAAGGTGCTTACAGATAATCTCTGTTATCAAGTATACAACAGCATAAACTAATACTACTGAAAGCAGATAGTTAATTCGATCTAAATAAACCTAATAAGATTAAAGCAGTGACTGAGACTACAACCTCCACTTTAATACAAAGTAGGTTATTAGAATTTAAAAAGCATACCTTGTTTCGTTCCTAAGAACATAGAACTTCCCATATATCCATCTCGACCAAGTTGTCGCCATTTTTCTGCATCAGAACCACGAACAGCTGCAGAACGTGGCCGGATGACAGAAGAATCAATATTATCTAGTGCTTGTGCGGTCTGATTATTTGGCTGTTTGCCTAAACACAATGCCATAGAAGTTCCTGTTTTTGACCAGATTGCATTGTTCTGAGCTTCTTCAGTTGGACATCCATAAGGAATTGTGTTTTGCATTTCAGCCGGAGACATTTTCATAGTTAGTAAATCATCTAAACCCTATTTTAAAACAACAACAACAGCAAAAACAGCAACAAAGTTAACGTCTTAAAGTGAGTGATTCAATGAAATATGGCTTATTAGTTTAAGTATGCCATTTTCAACCAATGGACTTGAGATCGAATCCCACTCTACTTATTTCAGCTTTGACAGGCTGGTAGTAACATCAGTACTCGTGTAAAGAGTGTGGCTCTTAGCCTGGTATATGTAAAATCTGTTCCTGCTGCCTGAATCCAAACGAAATAACAACAGTGCCTTTCTTTTGATATTATTTATGACAAAATTATTCTCTCAGAAGATTAAATCATGTACACTAATTGGTCATTGAAGTGTGATGTATGTTGGCTGGTTGTCGCTCGAAAATCACGATTTGGTAGGAGTTGGAATTCATGGGCCATTGGATAGCGTCCCAGTGGCTGAATGATCTGTCATCTTGCTTTGCAGCTTGGCCCTGAGTCCAAGTCCTGGCGATTACGTACTGATGAGGAGTCCCAAGCTTGGGAGAAACAGCTGTCCAGCACTTCCTGGTTTTCCAATGGTTCTCTAACTGATGTCAACTGGCGATCGGACTTCAAATTAATTTCATGTTGTTTAGTTTTAAAAGTTGGTTGAATTTTGTAAAGAGAATTTTTCGCAATTTTTATACTGACATAATGGATTAAGTTTGAAAGTAAAGTGAAAGTCTGGCTGGAAACATGATCCACATCACCCACCTCTGTATTACCACTCTGGCGATCTACGAGCTCACCTATGAGATCCGCCTGAGGTGAAACGATCTGGTTAACGCTTCTGTCTGGTAACTCACCTTATAGACCGTCGAAATGGTAATGCAAGAGGCAGTGACTCTAATCCTGTTATCTGGATTTTCATTTTACCCTCAATCCTCTTCCGTTACAACAGTAACAGTCTTATAACTCAAAACTATCTCTGATAACCTCACTGTCAGCTGTTATGAGACTGATTGGTAATAGATAGTTGGGAGAAGTTAGAGTTTCACAGCCATATTCACAATGACCTTGAACAGCCAATCAGAATTTAGACATTAGAAAAGTCCTGTAATCATTTTTTTAAAACGTATTAAGAACATCGCAAATATAATATTACACTGGATAATTGCCTCTTATGTATAGTAGGAATGTCTTCAAGCTACTCGAAGGATAATCTATAGAGTAATCATAGCATTCGTGATAGACATATTTGTCCACGTGACTGTATATCATGTTACTCCGGGATCCATTGATATTTCACTGATCTTTACTCACTTAATTGCTGTCAGATCGCTTTTAAATGCTTGTTTGTGCATTATCACGCAATATATTCTTTCCTGTATGTTTCTAGTCAATAAGTGTCTCTGTTATCAAGTCATTCAGTAAACTTCTCCAATATTCTTATCAATAAATATCTAATTTCTTTTCGTGTTATATGTAACTGATTATACCATCGCATTTCAATCATTTTTGTTTCCTTAAACTAAAATCATAATGGCAAAGTACAACAAAAAAAAAGAAATGTCTCTTCTTATTCCATTAATACTACTTATTTTTTAGAATATTTGAAGTTGAAGAGAAGCTTCGAAGTAAAATTCGCACACTTTATATTGCCAATTTTGTTCTCCTTCTTGCTGTGACGAATATTGCAAATAAAGAGATTTTCAAGAGTTGACTTGTGAGGATTAGATTTGTTTCTCGAGTATGACCACGGATTGATATCAGTTAGAGAACCATTGAAAACCAGCACTGGATTACTGGACAGCTGTTTCATCCTATTTCGGAAATCATGGGCAGTAGACAATTACTGGGACTCAGGCCCAGGATCTATCGGTTACAAGGCAAGCTCGTAAAAAATTCAGCCACAGAGACCTGATTAAATGGCCAATAAAATCTAACTTCTACCCACTCGTGATTTTTGCGCGAACACCAGTTCTATTGAGAAGTCGTGACCAGTGACGTCCATCCAGTCGAGAGTGAGGATGGGTTTCCTGCCGATAACACTGGTTGGTGGTGGAGCTAAAATCACGAATTAGCAGAAGTTAGATTTCACGGTCCGTTTAATCGGGTCTCAGTGGCTGAATGTTATACGAGCTTGCCTTGTAACCGATAAATCCTGGGTTCCAACTCTGGTTGTGGGTACCTGCTGCCCATGATTACCAAACTAGGATGAAACAGCTGTCCAGTGTCCTTGGTTTTCAATGGTTCTCTAACTGATATCAATCTGGGGTTAAAATCGAAAAATAGAGATATTAGCAAGTTATTTTATTTTCTCACTTGCTCTTTCCATAGTACCACATTTAACCAATGTGTTTAGATGAATTTTGAAGAAAAGTATATCAGATTCAAAGGCTCTAAGTGTTTGCCGCATTTTCTTCACGCTGAAGAGAATCTTTTAGTGATCACAATATCTTCCAGTATTCTAACGTGTGACTGGTAAATCCCGGACTAAAACAATCAGTGTATATATAATCTATTGATATAAGTATAAAACTTGGGCACTGTGGTACAGTATAACTCCATTATGGATAAGATTTTATTTTGATAAATCACACAGTGGTGTTATACAGTAATATTAACTGATGACCAAGTTTCGAGCACAAATTATTGCTCATAATCATATCAAGTCACTCACTCACACAACTTTTTCCTTCATTTATATACATGTGTGGAATCGATTAGATATTGGAAGAAAATTCAGTATGAGATAATGTACATTCAAAAATAATAATACGGGTGTTATTGATCAATTACAATTAGATGGGAAAAATGACGAGTGTTTCTATAACTATAATAAGTTACTTCTTAGAATGCTGTGATGTGCTTGAAATGAAATAGAATATTAAGATTATTTATTATTCTCTTCTGATTTGACCGACGGTAATAGTATCTTCCATATTTCTGGTATTTACATTGAGTTATTTCTGTTGCATGTGTTGGGTGTAGACTCGATGAATAAGGATTCCGTAATCAACCTCTCTCTCCACCTACCTATATTACTTTCTAGAATTTTAACCCTATCCCACCCTATTCTAATATTCTAAAAAGTAATATAGGTAGATGGAGAGAGAGGTCGATTACAGAATCCTTATTCATCGAGTCTACACCCAACACATGCAACAGAAATAACTCAATGTAAATACCAGAAATATGGAAGATACTATTACCGTCGGTCAAATCAGAAGAGAATAATAAATAATCTTAATATTCTATTTCAATTCAAGCACATCACAACATTCTAAGAAGTAACTTATTATAGTTATAGAAACACTCGTCATTTTTCCCATCTAATTGTAATTGATCAATAACACTCATATTATTATTTTTGAATGTACATTATCTCATACTGAATTTTCTTCCAATATCTAATCGATTCCACACATGTATATAAATGAAGGAAAAAGTTGTGTGAGTAACTTGATATGATTATGATTGGCAATAGTTTGTGCTCGAAACGTGGTCATCAGTTAATATTACTGTATAACACCACTGTGTGATTTATCAAAATAAAATCTTATGCATAATGGGGTATATATAATCTATTATGGATAAAATTTATTTTGATAAAGTCTCACAGTGTTTACTGATATTACTGTATAACACTGTAAGACATTATCAAAGTAAATTATTTCCACAATATAATTATACTCTACGATAGTGCCCAAGTTCTATCCTTATATAAGGAATCTATTTCGATTCCATTTTATATCTAAATCAATAGAAGGTCACATCTTTAAAATAATCAGTTTATCCCAGCTATTAATCATTAAACTTACTCGATTTTTTAATGAATATTCTATGCCTTCACGGTGCACTCTCAAACGTGTCGGTAAACTTGTCGGATTCTCATCCAACTTCTCTCTTGGCTTTGGTTGTGGATGTGCAAACCAATTATTCACTTCATTACGTCGACTATAACTGGATGATACTGATGATTTTCTACAATCAGGATTTATTTCAGTATTTGTTCCATCAAATGATTTATGCTTGAACCAATCACATTCTTGCGTCATATTCTCTAAAATTGCCTGATAAAAATAAATTCAAAGAGTTTGACATGATGTATTTATGGTTCATTCAATATACAAGTGATATTTGTTATCTGTGAAAAACTGTAGTAACCCAGACAGTCATTCTGAATTCGTAGATGTTGGGCAATTTTAACAACGCAAAACTAACAGAGTTGTCTGCTGTTGAGTATAAAGGGTTGGGATACAATTACAAGAATCGCATTTCCACACCTGTTTAACAATCTGACACTAACTGTTTCGTCATACCTATCGACTATTCAGTGCTGTGCACTTGTGAACCACCTTGGATCCAACCCCTAGCCGTCATATTACGACAAAAGCCCGTTGCCGATATAGCCATCAAGTTGGTTCACTTTGATTTAAAGAACTTTTTCCATCAAGTGGTTAGGATCTTGTGCTGCACAAACTCAAAGATCTACAGGAGAAAACCGGCAAGTTGTCAGAGGAGGTAACCAAGACAGAACTTCAGGTGAACATTTAAAAAAAGCAAAGGTAATGATGGTATCTAACCAATTACCAATCATGTGCGTCGGTGGCACAGTGGTTAGGACTCTCGCCGACCATGCACATGGTCCGGAGTTCGATCCCCTGCCGGCGCACACCCGATATCTATGGTCGGCCTGCAAAATTTGGGCTACCGATATCCATGCTGAAAATTCCATACTTGTACTGAAAATACGGTGTGGCATCAAGCTGTAAATCAAAATCAAAAATCATCGATGGGGGAAGTCTAAATGAAGTCGCCTCTTACGTTTACCTAGGTAACATGGTCTCAACAATACTGATAAGGACACTAAAGCCAGCTAGGGTCGGAAAACCAAGATAAGGGTTCAACACTCTGAAATCAGTACGGAGAACAAAATAACGAACAAGATCCGAATTTTCAACGCTAATATTAAGGCAGTCAGGGCTTCCATATGTTTCACAGACTTAGTGCCCGCATCACTGAGAGTGTTTCAAATAAGTAACTGTATACTCTTATGAACAACCGTTTACTTCGGCTCGATACTGAGGATTAGATGGTCGGCCAGAAGGCATAAACAACAAGGAATTCCTGTGTGCAGCGAACCAATTAAGAACCTGTTACCTAAAAAATATACAGAAGGAAATGGAGGTAGGTTGGATTTACTCCATGAAGGTTGTGGGCAATTTTAGAGGCAGCTAATAAAAGACGACAGTAAACGGAAAACAATCCGTATACCCCACTCAGATCCCAAGGAACAAATAATAATAAAAACGCGACTCGAATTGAGATTAGATTCCATGGTACTCGTCGTTTTTATTGAAGGTGTATCAGATATCAACAAGTTGATAAGGCAAGTATTCAAAAAATAAATCACTAACACAATCTTGACTGTGTTAAGTAAAGTTGCTCTTCTCCATCACATAGACGAAATTACCCCAGATCAGTCGTCTTAAAATAAATCTGTTTGTTGAACAAAGAACAGTGAACGGTAATTTCACCAGGATTATCTGAGCTAATCACGCAAGATTCACAACCTGAGATAATATTAACGGGTCGTCAAGGTAGCAGTGGTTTCATAATCTCATGTTATGGTCTAGGCCTCATGTCCGACAAATCATTATGACTGCTACCACAATCAGCTGACTGACTGACTGACAGAATAATGTATCGACTAAAAGGACGGAGAGATAATTACTACTTCACACATCCGAACGGAACGTTGGAACTTTTTTATTTTCAGTTTCACTGAGATATATGTATATGCCTACCTTTCATTAAGCCCCCAATTATTATGGAACTATCCAGTCAAATCCTATTCATAGTTCTTATAAACCATTTTATCAATTCCAAGCTTTCAAGATATTTCTTCACTTATTAGGTTTTCGTCAAGAACTAACATCAGTTAACCAGATCAGGGGTCATTGGATTCCAGCTTAAGTGGCTGAATGATCAACGACCTCGGTCTAGTAACATGTTGGTCCTAGGTTCAACCCCTGGTTCGGTTAGGAGTATCAAAACTAGACGAAACAGCTGTCCAGTGCTTCCAGGTTCTAAGTGATCTCTCTAGCTGAATGTGGTTCGTAACGAAAATCTAAGGATTGAAATTAATCCAAAACTCCCAGAAATCTTATAATGGGAAAATTTCCTCACATTGAAACATTGCTTAGCTAAACATTACTCCACTATGCTGACTTTTATCTATAGTCCTGAAGAACTTCCTAACAATCATAAGTCAATTTTTAATCTTAAGAAAAGATTAGCATCTGTAATTATTTATGTCGGATGCTAGTTAACTGATTATGTCAGTATGTTAAGTCTGCATGCACGAATAAAGTAGTTATTTCTGTGTGAATATAACCATATTAGAAATGGCTTCCACATACCCTATGGTTCATTATTTTGCACTTATAATGAAATCGTGGAGAGGTTTTCTAAAATAAATTACGAATATATAATTCTCGGAATATGATATTCAGAAGACCACATTTTGATTTACTTCAAATTAATATTTGCCAGCTTAACATTCTGTTCATAGGTTAGTGTAAATGTGATTGTCATTATTATTATTTTTTATTCCCTTGGGTTTTGAGTGGAACACAGGGCTTTAGCTGGCTCCACGACTGCCCACAGGCTCTCAGCTCGTCCTCACGCGATCTCCTCCATGTCACCATAGAAGGCCCTGACATCGCTCCCATTCGGGTTACACTCGATGGCCTGCTTGGCGTGTGACGTCACTCAGTGGCTTTGCCAGAGAATGTCAAATCTACCTCCATTTACTTCTACATATTTGCTGGACAACGGGTTGTTGCCTGGCTCTCTGTGTGTTAGAGTCCCTTGCTGCTAATCACTTTTGGCCATCTGGTCTTCATTACCGGACGAAAGCAAATGCCTGTTGGAAACTCTTCAGATAACACATTTACCAAGTCTCTGAACCATATAGAAGCAGTATTTTTCTTGATATTAGTGTTGAAAATTTGGATCTTGTACCTTGTACTAAGTGCTCAAGGTTACCACACTAACTTCAGAGTAATAATAAAAGGCTATTTGACTTTCCTAATTCGTCCCTGACTTCAACATATTAATTCATGTCACCTGCAGTTGACACAATGCTGCCCGAATGGTAAACACATATAGGAAGATATTTACAATGACTTCTTCCGACTGTCAACTGAAAGTCACTGACTTTTATCCCCTGATAACTAAATCTTATTTGATCTTCAACCTACATCCAATCACGTCTGGTTAGTCTACCAAATGGAGATTAATTCAGCCAACTCAATCAAAATAAAATAAAAATTTACCTAAGTTAATTATTTTAATTTTTTCTATAGTTTGGTTTGTAAGGGTTAGTTATGCTTTTACGAGTTGATCATGGATTAATATCAGTTAGAGAACCATTGAAAACCAACAGGGAGTACTGGACAGCTGTTTCATCCTAGTTTGGGAATCATCGGCAGTATGCACCCACTGGGATTCGAACCCAGGGCCTTCTGGTTACAAGGAAAGCTCGTATACCATTCAGCCACTGGGACCCGATTCAATGGCCAGTGCATGAATTCTAACTTCTACCAATTCGTGATTTAGCGCGAGCCAGGATGGAGTTTCCTGGAGTTCTAGTGAGAAGTCGTGACCAGTGAGATCCAATTTATTTTATTTATTTTCTTATTACAGCTTCATTCCACACCTTATTTTTTGGTACAGGTATGGAATTTTCAGCATGTGATATCCATAGCCCAAATTTTGTAGGCCGACCATAGATATCAGGTGTGCGTGGGTAGAGGATCGAACCCCGGACCATGTGCATGGTCGGCGAGAGTCCTAACCACTGTGTCACCGACGCACTATATATATATATATATATTAATACTACTACTACTACTACGACTCCAGCCCCTCGGCCTTCTCAGCGTCATAGGAGCAATCTTCCTTATAATTATTGTATGAAATAAAACGATTATTACTAATATCAGTCATATTATTATTTTTAGACATTTACCTCTGAAAAAGTTTTAATACATATTTCAACAAGCTAAATTTCAGAAATCATGTTTATTCATACATCTTAACAAGCCATTATTCCAATTATAAGGAAAAGGTTGCTGTCGTCAAGAGTTCAGATTTCGTCATTGTAAGATAAGAAGTCGCTTAATTCCTGAATAATTCAGATAATGTGGTTGCTAAGTAGTTAGTAACCAATGTAGATCCCTGTTTTGTAACTTTTAACAAAGTAAATCCTCAAGTGATGGGTTCAAGGGATTTGACAGAAGTGAGAATTTACAGGTGATTACTTCCCAACATATTGGCTGAGTGGTCAGTAGGTTCACCTCGCAAGCTAAGAGTTGTGGCGCTGATACCTGATGAGATCGTAGATTCCCACTACTGAAAAGTTCAAAAGTAGAGAAAAACATCCACTCAATACTCCGAAGCTTTCAGTAGTCCTCTAATTGATGTCAATTCATGAAGAAATCTGCCTCGAAATCAATATTATTCGTGCAATGAAGTCGCTTTTCCTTGCTTCCTTCTTCCTACTCAAAAATCACCTTATCAAATTTGATTCAGCAACATGCTTGAAATGATATTCGTTCAATAACAAAGAGTGCCTTTAAATAAGAAATAAGAATCTGTATAAAGTCATTAAGCTTTGTTTGCATTTCTAGTTTATTAAAGAGAAGAAGGAGTGATGTGTCCGTCCAGAAGAAGGCTCTATGGTTTTTTTATTTTCATGCAAGAAAGCATCAAATAACCTAATGAGGTCTTTATTTGTTTTTCAAGGAAGGACAGACAAAAATAACCACATTTCATATTCCAAACTCTTTGCCATAAAGCGAGATGTTAAAATAAATATTATGTTATCAGTACTTCATTATCAAACTTGGTTAACCACTAGTGAAATCAATAATCATTTTACATCCAACAAAGGGTTAGCTGTGATTAGAACTGGAAAGGGAGAAATCTTTCAATCTCACATAACTTCATACTGCTGAGTGATATTAACCAGTAGTGAGTGTCATCCAGATCGAGGTAGCCTAAATAAGCACCAGATGGCCGTTTATCTCGTTTGGGACCGAACACATCAGCGGTGTACCCCGTTTGACTTAGCTCTCAGAAGGCTGAATCGGTTCAAACCACCTGATTTTTGAGTAGCTACTTGGGCGAGCTGGTGTTACCACAAATCGAATTTCCAATTCTCAAACTACTTAGTAATTTGCAATCTACACAGTTTAAAGGATAAAATTTCACCATATTTTCCTTTAGACAACTAAATTATTCACATCACAATATGTGATCAGCTTGATTACCATAAATGGTAACCACGGAAACCAGCATATTCACATATTTACCACCCAGTGTTTAGAACATCACTACGGGTTAATATGACTGGTATACAACTACGCATCTGAACCAATCAGTAGTATGTAGTTCTAGGCGGTTTTTCTTGCTTTCCTGACTACCATTTATGGTATCAAGCGGATCACACCTATTGTGATATGAATAATTTGATTTTTAAACAAAACTAAGGTGCAATTTCACTTCTGGAATAGTGTACATTGCAAACTGTTAACTAATTTGCAGATTGTGAATTTGGTCCCCAGTCTCATGTATGAGTAACACTGGATCATGCGAGTTCTCTTGAATTTTGCAAATATTCTCAGCTGACTGGTGTCTATCTACGTCCTGTAAGGCTACTGTCTTACCAATAAATGCAGTTGTAGCTTGCTATTACTGTTTTGTCTTTCATGTAACTCAAACTAGACGATAGGTTATCGTGTGATGTTTGTCACATTGCTTTTTGTTACAAATAAAGAAATTTAATGCTCCTTGGTAGTGATGTAGAATTTTCAGAACTTCTCTCACAATCTGCTTGTAAAGTTAGCGTTGTAATAATTCTCCTCTATGTCAGTCCCGGACCAATAAGCAAATCGTCGTTTTTCATTCAGGTTCTACCAGATCGGCTGGTGCTCAATTTTATCCAACAGTCTCCTCACCTTGTATCCGATCCATCCCCATTTTCTTCCACATATTTTTTGAGTAGTAGTGTAATAACAGAAGACAAGGGCCAGGCAACAGATCTTTTATCTAGGAAATCAACACATATTTACGTACTTTCATGAACATTATTATAGACTATTGTTAGCAGAAAAACACAGTCTTCTGATTAGTGGTTTCTCGCTGAACGTTTATCTTTCATCTCTTTGTGGCCGTTTATTGAAGTTCAGATTATCTATCTGCAAATTGTATCCGCCTACGAAAAGTCTGCTGCGATTGCTTGTTGAGTCAGTCTTTGTTCTTATTTTTCTCACGACCAATACTGAGGATGTAAACATTGACGTAAAATACTGTCTACCAATTTGGCTAGCAGCCAGCCCTCATCACAGTAGGTTCTTGAGTAGTTCGTAACAAGAGTACCCTGTTGCTAATTCTTTCTGGTCATTTGATCTATTAAATGCAGAGCCAGTGAATACGGTTTGTGATAAAAGTCTGCAGCAGACTGTTGGAAATGCTTTTCGTGACAACTATGCCAAGTTTCTGACTCATATTAAAGAACCGGCTGAATTAACATTAGTGTTTAAAATCCTATCTTTGTTCTTAATGCTGAGTGAGGAAGATGTCCAAACTGATTTCACAGTGATGAAGGTCTGACTTATCTTCCCGATTCTGACTGGTTTTGACATCCTCATCCATGCCATTGCCTGAAGTTAAAACCATGCTTTCTAGATAGGTGAAGGAAGTGACCATTCTCACTTTTCGTCCTTTGTTAGTGACTTGTGCTTGTTATTGCCGGTTGCCTTTTTTACAGTTTATCAAGATCTAGTTCAGCTTTCAAATGTTATATGATGTTATTTCGTTTGTGTTGACTAGCAGTGATATTCAAGATTAGTGGGACGCATCAGTTGGGTATACCTGCAGACGCAATGAGTGATGTTGTTCACACTGAGAACTGAGGCCAGCACTCATCATTTTAAGTGTCAGAGCATTATCTACTGGACCATGAGAGCTACATCTTTTACAAAGGGTATCAGTTGATGCTCGTTTGTGTCATTTTACATTTCCTGTCAATTGATTTGTAATCAGCTGAAGTACTTGGTTTCTGTTGACTTGTTAACTGTTAGTGTGGTCACCTCAACGATGTCTGAAGTATAACGTGGTGTTATTTGTTTGATGATGTTTAGAAGCGGACTTCAGGATGCCTATTTCATTCTATTTCAGGTGTTTTTAGTGCACCTTCCATGGAACCAAAATAAACCTCAGGTTAAAATTAATATATCAAACGGAACCAACTTAATATTAACTAAATAAACGTTTAACCCGCCTGCAGATGCTTCAGGTGTTTTAAGTTTTGCTTTAATGTGTACGCATCAGACCAGACTCGGACGCCAATTTTTTTGTTGCTTCTTCATTGTGCTGTTAACATGAATGTTCTCTGAGTCTGTAGTTCAGCTATACTAGCCAGATAAGTTAGAAAATCTTTTCCCTAAGCAACCTTAACTTTTCATTCGAATTAAATATACTGCTTAATCGGAGCACCAAATAACTGAGCCTTTTTGATATACTTTTTTTATGAGTACTTACAAGTTAGGTCAAGTATTGATTTATTGGGTAATTAGGAAAACTGAGTTTATTAAAGGTTGGTATTGTGTAGCTAATCAATAATACAACTAGTGCCCTACTTGCTAAAACGTAAACCGCTTTTCTTGATTTATCCTGTATGCGCGACGATTGAAGTGTTCAGCTTAAGGCAAACGAATATTATTTTAATGTAGCAAAAATATTCATTCAGACATCTATAAAACACAAAATAATCGAGCAAAGAATATTCTTTTCGATAAATTCCTCTTCCAGGCTCTACAATTATATATATGTTTATATACACAGAATATTTTTAATTAGTAGTTAATAACAATATTAGCGTTTTTTAAAATAATATCGATTTGTAAAGTATGGTCAATGCTATTACAGTTCATTAAAGATGCTTAAATCATAATAATAATAAAGATATAACAGCGAATAGAATATCAACTAAAATTAGGGAAATTTCACAAAAATTCTAGATTATTCAAACCTGGATGGCCAAGGTAATGATAATGACTGAACTAACTTCTTTTGGGTGCATAAATTAGGCTTATTAATATGAATCCCAACAGCTTCAGCAATATTTAGAAGTCGGACTCTTAAAGCGAAATTGAGATTCGTATGTATGTGGTAAGTGACCCTGAAAGCATGATTAACGTCAATCTTGTGTTTTGTCTCCACAAGATGAGCCAGAATAGCGCTGCGAATAGATTTTGTTTGACCTTTGCTTAACCAGGCAGAGTGATGATCGGAAATTCGACGAGAAACACGCCTAATTGTACGGCCTATGTAACTGGCTCCACAGGAGCAGTTAGATTAGTATATATTATTTTCGCAATTTTCCTATTGTTTGTAAAACTCTAGTGCATTTTCCAACTAGGTATACTCAGAAGGGTTGTCATTTATCGTAAGGATCCACAGAAGTCAAAGATTAGATATTAAATTCTCTTATCAACCAAAATTACAAAATTCTATTCTGAAGCGATCACCGACTTTGACTTAACTGATAAATACTGGTAAATAATGACTTAACCTTCATCTTCACAACAATGCAAAATTATGTACCGATTTAATTTAGTTCCAAGTGTTGGTTTCCTAAAATTTGAAGTCCTCTTTTAAGATACAAAGTCCTTCAGTTGATCTTATTCTGATAACCTTGATTTCTCGTCCCATATCACCTACTAATTAACTAATTTTCGGGTGACGTGTTTCAATCTACAAATGTTTACACATGAAACATTTATTTGATACTAAACTTAAGTCTTACTGGGAAAATTATCCATCACTCATAGAGGACGCAGATATCTCTAGTCGATGAGTCCAACGTGGGACAAGACCCGCGTACTGGATTCCACTGACAAACACTACCAGGTAAATAACTCTACAATAACGCGGAAGCTATCATCGAACCACTCGTACCTGGAGTTCACACATCAACAAAGAGTTAAGAGATTTCAGTTCAATATAATCAATCAGTGGGGAAATTCAAGGTGATTTCAATCAATAAACAATGACTTACCTTACCAAGTTCTCCAGCTCCTATTCTACGTGGCTTAATTATCGGTTTGTAGTTTAGATTATCAGCAAAATCATACCATTTATCACTTTGTGATTTTGATTTCTCTGCAATACTCAATGCTTCTGATGTTCGTAGTCGTAACTGTCGTTTTTGATCGCTACTGCTTTCATCAGTCGTATCTTCACCACCACAGTCAGTTCGACTACTTACAAATCCACTTATTTCAGCTGTAGTTAAATGCTTTTTATTACGATTAGCTATCTCGACTGCATCGAGTCGTACACGTGGTCTTGGCGGTGTTTCACAATAATCTGCTGTATGCGCAAACCATAATCCAGGTGTTCCATTGTTTTTAATTAAATTATCATGGGCTGCAGAAAATGTATCTGTCAATAACATTTTTCTTATGAGAGAATTTGATGAGTATACAATTGATTTAAAATAAATAAGTTGTTTTCTCAATATTTGTTTATCTTGCTTTACTGCATTTTGGAGAAGAGAACGGTTGTTTTTTTTTATTTTGTTATAACTAAGCAACCCTTTATTGGTGATTTGCTGTTATCTTTTTTTGCATATCGTTATTATATTTTAACCAATCACAATTCAAATAAATAATGGTTGGTATAGTGACAGTAAACTGTGCAAATTTGTAAATAGGCTTTAGAGTTTGTAGGTGATCTTAGTTTTTGGACAGATATCATAAATAAGTTAGTATACATAGAATATCAATGAAAGTATATAAAAGAGAGGAGTAAATTAGTGTGGTCAACAGTAATTACGAAGTAGTCTTAAAAATCAAGTACTGCTTTCCTTTAGTGTTCCCTGGGCTACTCAAAAAGGACTATGTCATACTGCCCAGGGTATTAAAGGTTGTCATTAGGGCCCCTGGTATACCATTTAGTTAGTTCGTTACTACTGTAGTTGATAGACACCTGAACTCTTGTTAGAAATTGTCCAAATTCATACAGTCTGACTTTCAGCACTCCGCCAATTCTCAACTCTCTCCCTTTGCATCTTATCAGGTAGGACTAGAAGTCATTATAAATGACCATATTCTCATACAATTAAATACAGAAACTCAACGATACTCTACTTGGTCGGCGTTCTATATGATAGAGATAATGTTAGGCGAGAAACCTACGACCTACTATGTTATTAACAAAGTAATACCCTTTTATTCTCTCCTATTTGTAATCGACAGTGACACTATTTCAGTTAACTTAATATTTTAGCTATTAACATTCTTAACATTATTTTACACTTACTGTACATTTTTGACTTTATTGTCACTGTTAATACCAAAAGTTACTATTATTAATCCTGTAATTTTCAATAGTTTGGTTTTTAAGGTTTAGTTATATTTTTACGAGTCGATCATGGATTGATATCAGTTAGAGAACCATTGAAAACCAGCACTGGAGTACTGGACAGCTGCTTCATCGTAGTTTGGGAATCATCGGCAGTACGCACCCACTGGGATTCGAACCCAGGACCTTCCAGTTGCAAGGAAAGCTCGTATACCATTCAACCACTGAGACGCGATTCAATGGCCAGTTCATGAATTCTGACTTCTACCAATTCGTGATTTAGCGCGACCTCAACCATTGTCGTCAGTGAGACATCCATCTTCACACGTGACATCTGGATTGACCTCACTGGTCATGATTTCTCACTAGAACTCCATCCTGTAGCAAGTCACTAGCGAGCATCTGATTAATTTTCTATATTTTGGTTTGTAAGGGTTAGTAATTATTTTTTGATTTTGTTTCCGATGCTGTCGAGTCAATTAGATGCTGCATTGTAGGAAATGCTGAGAATTCCCCACTGTGTCATAAGTACTGTCTTGGAATAAAGCAAACTATTACTAATAATACTTGCGTGATAAAATATAATTTGTGCAGAGAGTTGAAAAATGCTTATTGCAAAAATGTATAATGAAATAAGGAATTGTACACTGATCAGCAAAATTTGTCGTTGGTGTACTCAACAATACTGTTGAACGGTGTAGAATAGAGCAGACAGTTGAAATATTCTTTCTGGTATTCTCACCTTCACACTGCATTAACCAGTTGTTTTATCCTAGCGTGGGAGTCTTCAAAAGTTCATTCTCCCAACCTGATATGAGATTGATTGCAGAACTGGAATATCTGTTACTAGGCCTCTTATCATTTATTTAATTGATTGAAGTTGAATGACTCATATTTCCAAGGCTTCCTGCCGATTGCCTCCAACCACCTAATATCATCACAAACTATGTACACCGTGATGGCGAGCTACCTAGAATGGTGGCCACATTACAACCTGACTGATAGAATTCAGTCTGCACCAAAGAAAGGACTAGACGCATCACACTAGTTACTAGTGTCAAATCAAAATATCCACTACAGGCCTACAGGAGGTCAATTGCGAGCCAGCACGAATAGCTCAGTGGTAACGTCTCTGACTGCAGCACTGAGTGACGCGGGTTCGAATCTCAGAAGGGACATGAGTTCCTTCAAGGTAACAGATACGCCTTTCTGACTAGTGAGTGCCAACTAGCACGAAACCTAGGTCCAAGGCTTCCTGCCGATTGCCTCCAACCACCTAATATCATCACAAATTGGGTAGTTTTTGTTTGTTTAAATGAATGCTGATAGGTTATTGTGCTTAAGGAAGCGCTTACATAGGCCGTAAGACAAAAGCGATGAAAATTCCCAATGGTATATCTTCTTAATATTCTAAACGGATTGAATCTTTAAATAATAGTTTACCACTACCTTATCCTGCCATTTTTATTACAGAATAAATAATTTATATGTGAATTAAAATAATGAACTGAAAATCAATGGTCCCTCTCATTCTGTCCGTTCCGCAGTAACAGTATTGTCGATGGATGAACATGCAGTGCATTTTCCACGGTAGTAAAATAAACCAAGAGTTAAAATTAATAGATTGAACTGAATCAAATTAAAAATCAATTAGGTGAATGTCTAGCCTGCTTGAGGATGCCTAAGGTGTTTTCTACTTTGTTTTAAGGGGTACACATCCAGCCGGACTCAACTAACATTTTTCACTTCCTCTTTGTGCTGGCAGCATGTACATTCTCCTTTTTCGTAGTTCAACCGTATTAGCTAGATAACTTCTAAAATCTTTCCCCTAAATACCCTTGATACTTTATTTTACTTGAATATATACCTCTCATCAGAACATATTACAAAGTAACTGAATCTTCTCGATTTGCGTTTTGTTATCAGTGCCAACATGTCAGGCATTATACTGGACAGGTGGTAATCAGGCGTATTTACGTTTAGTAGTGTAACAACAGAAGACAAGGGCCAGGCAACAGATCGTTTATTACGAAAAATCAACACGTATTTATAGATTTTTATGTACATTATTGAAGGTCAATGTTAGTAGAAAATACAGTCTGTTGATTGGTTGTTTCTCACACAAAGTTAACCTTGCATCTCTTGTGGCTGTGTCAGTTCATCTATATGTTAACTGTAACCGCCTGTCCACCTTGACCTTTGACCTCGATTACTGTCAACCAATTTGGCCAGCAACCATCTCTCACCACAACATGACTAATATTTGATACATAAACATTGACCTCAATTACTGTCCACCACTTGGCTAGTAGACCGCTCTCACCACAGTAGGGCTGGCATAGTTTAGTATATCAACATCACAACCAGCAAGTTACAAACACAAGAAATGAAACTTCAACACTGATCTATGAAGGAAAATGCGAGAAAATGTCTCATTATTGCGATTTATTCTCATGAAACTGCTGTTAAACTGACATAAATGAAGTTTGTAATTTCTTTCATTTTATCTTTTAAGCAAAGTATAACAGTTTTGAACCTATCATTATGTATGTATGATGTATATAAAATTTTACACTAATGTAAAGAACCAAGTGCTAGTGAAGTTATTTACCTTGACGACAAACCATTCACAGTTAGCCCTCAACTATTGTAGAACACTGAATAATCGTCACTAACATTTTTCTTAGTGATTTAATTACAACAGTAGAGAAAGACGGAAGAAAATTTTGCCACAGAAAGTACGTAATAGACGTTAGACCGATTCTATGCCTATTCAGGGCTTTTTATCCATATATACATTAAACAACATTAAAAGCATACAATTCGACTTTCAGACAGCTAAAATGGATTTAAAATTCAATTCATTCAGCGAAAAACTCGGTGACATAAAAAAGGGACCCGATAGTAACGAGTGAGGATACAAGTTATTGCAAAACAAACTTGACATACTTTCGCCTCTATAAACTTGAAAAGGTAAAAGAGAGGCAGTCAGTTACAATTTGAATTTCATCAGTCAGTTGGTTTGATGCGATTTTGTATTCCAAGACTAGGTGTGCAGAGTATGATAATTCAGTTGCACAGTTACATTCTGACTGGTCAGAAAAGTGCTAAAATGTATTGTTTAGATCTCAGTTTAATTCTATATCAATGGAACAAGGTCTCCCTTTTCCTCGATAGATTCACAATTTCCAGTACTATTTGTTTCCAGTAGTGAAAAAATGTAACCAAACAGGTACAACTTTCACTGTGTCAACACTTATTTCAAAATTGACAGGTAGTCCATTATCTTTTGATTTTGTACACTTTTCTTTATCTTTCAAAATATGTTATTACACTGTAGCACCCTTATATTAAGCTTAACTGCACGCTTATAAAACTAATTCATGTACTCATGTTATTCGCTTACAGAAACTCGTGGGATATTTGCCATTGTATTATTGAATATTTTTTTATTTTATTTTATTATAGCTTGATTCCACACAGTATTTTGGTACAGGTATGTAATTTTCAGCATGTGATATCGTTAGCCCAAATTTAGCAGGCCGACCATAGATATCAGGTGTGCGTTGGCGAGGGATCGAACCTCGGACCATGTGCATGGTCGGTGAGAGTCCTAACCGCTGTGCCACCGACGCATTGCTTTTCTTTGTTACATATGTATTTTTACGCGGTTATACACCTTTCGTTCGTTTTCGCGTTTTTCGAAATTTGATTTCGTTAACAATATATCTTTTCAAGTTTTCACTTGTGCTTCTTAATACAACGTTGTTCATCTTTGACCGTGTACAACGTTAGTAAATCGTAGGACGTGAAAACTTGGATGTACTATAATATTATGGCCGGAATCATCTTTAGTACTCCATAACCCCTTACCTGTGTTACATTAAAACAGGATTATTAATTTATCTCAAAGCCTCACAGTGTAGGTGATTCATACTTTTACTCAGTTCCGGTAGGGGAAGAAAAGTAACATTATTGACGTGATTCAGTTAGAACGAAACTGAAGCTAACAAGATGTAACGAGAAACTGCTGTAATACACAACACATCTCTTACCTACTAATCTTATGTCTGATTTCAACGCAGAGTAATTAGCAGTTCTGTCATTTATGGGTGATATCATGAAGTCATCATGTTGCTAGAATTTCACCAATTAAGTATGAATAACTGAGTGCTGTTATGTCAGTATTCCACTCAGTTAAACATTTGAATGAAAATCAAAAATATGCTGTGACACCGACCAACAGAAGAATTCATCCTAGCTGTATCTGCAATTTCGCAAAAGATTTATTTTCCAGAGCAATCTGGCGGAATTCTGACATTTTCTGAAATTCAGCCGGATTCTCTATGGGGAGAAAAGTAACTCTTGAGACGGAAAAGGATATGATGACTTCGGTTTTAGAGTACAGTTCCAAATCAAATTCACGGTGGTTGAATAACGTTTCCACTTGTCAGGATGTATCTTATGCAAAACTACGAACTCTTAGTAGACTCAAATTTCCCTATTCGAACAAATACTCATTCTACTTCAGGTGCGTCGGTGGTTCAGCCATAGAACGCTCGCCAACCATGAACGTGGTCCGGAGTTCGAGTTCCGGCCAACACACACCTGAATCTCGCTTAGCCTGTAGTTAGCCAGGGAAGAGAGAAGGTTGGGCGTAAGGCTAGCATCCCTATCCGGAAAAAAATAAAACTACTGCTACAAAGACTTCCAAAGTCAAGCTTGAAGCCCTATGTTCCACTAGAAACGGAAAGGAATAAAATATATAATTATTTGGTGATATCCTCATCATGCAGGGCATCTAATATTTCACTAATCAGATATCAAATCGAAACAAATTGAATTACTTCAAAATTTACAGCCCTAGTATGACACTCTATCTCAAAATGTTGAAGCTCTCTCTTTTCTAGATGACGAAAATCTGACATCTTTCTCAATATCTGGTTGTTCGTCAGGGATGACACCTCACTACAAACAACCCGGTTAGAGAACGCACATGGGTAAAACGGTGAAAAAGTGAGTAAAATGATCAGTTTTGATCAGTTGGGACATGGACAAAAAGTGGATAAAATGCAACATGAAATACCCACCCTTCCAATTTTTCCCATCTTTCCCAAGTTGTTAGCCACTTTCACCCATTTTCCGTAAGTACTGAAAGGATGAATTACCTACTTTTTCTCTGAATTATAAACTACAACCAAATTTTACTGAATTTGCGAGTCTAAAGAAAGATGTTTCAAAAGTTAACTCTTTGTCGCACCTCACTCAAAATAAAAAGGAAGAATGCAGAAAGCAGAAGAGGATTTATATTCAATGGTAAATGTTTACAATTAAATACATATATAGATTTAACTGTAGAAATTATTGGGATGATACTGAATTGATTTTGGTGTATTTAGGATTAGGGTAATCTTCCCGCTGACCTAGTTGTTTGTGTTTTTAAGAAATACATCACAGAGGAGGTTAGAATATATATGTTTATTCGTGCTATTGCTGGAAAATTTGAAATTTTAACTATTTTAGTTATCTTATCCAGTTTTCACAAAATCATATCGTAATAAGTTATTAGACAGTAGCGGTAAATAATTCCCCAAAATTATTGAACACAGCAATCATCACTGAATATTGGATGCTAACCCTCACTGTTTAAGTCGACTTGTTTAGCTGAAGGCCTCCGGTCAAGCATCTACGCCATTTGGTACTCCGTCGCGTCACGTTCGTGCACGATCCCTAGCTAGCTAAGCAATCATGTTGCACTCCGATTCGGTCCCGAAATATATCTCGTAATTTGGACGATCATTTGTGGTGTTTTGCTTTACCTTTGGTCTACGCGGAACGAATACTATAGAAGTTGTGGGTATTAGATCTTGCGTTAGTATACTTCGTACTATCCGTGAACGTCAGTACCGTCAGCCTCTAAAAGACCAAGTGATAAATTATGATTCAGTTTCGATATATTTCGGTATGACAATATTATGAGGTAAAAAATTAATGTGCGTCATCTCAGTAACAAAATACGATTGTTTTCAAAATAAACCAAGCAACCAAATCATCATTTGAATAGATTTCAAAATCGCATTCTAACAGTTAAGGTTTATAGATTTGATTTTAATGGATCTGAGTTGTCTTAACCAACTCTTTTCTCGCTATTGTTACATTGTTTATTGAACTCTCGAAAACTATAACTTAGCTGCTACTAGCTAGATAAGTTTTTGAACTATCTGTCAGAACAACCCTAACTTAATCTTTTAACTGTATTACTGTCTTTGATACTCTTATAAACCAACGCGTCTTTTGATTTTTATATTTTCCATCAGTTCCAACAGACAGGGTAACGTCAATATACTGTCACTCAACCATGGTGTGAAGCGCTAATCTGGGGGAAATTCACAATAGACAGCTGCTAAACGGTACCTCAACTGCCGTCCTTTACAATGCTATTATGGAGCACACATGTTGGGGACGGATAGTAAACCAACCAGGCTAGGCAGCCATCCCACGAGCAACCATATACATATAGAAAATTCACAAGTAGAACCAGAGATAGATAATAGTCGTGTTCGACTAATTATTAATAAACAGTTAGCCAGGGTTAAATCTTCCACCCAACTCTGACAACCGTGAATCGATGAGGGAAGGTCCGTGGTTGTGGAAGTAGCCACGACTGCAGCAGTAATTGAATGTGGCAGAGCACCAACAGTGTTTGGGGATGCTATTACAAGGGCTATAAGAGATTCCGTCCGTATAGTAACTAAACCTGTCTTTCAGAAATTATATAGAGGCTGAAAATTTTCTGGTGCGTGACCTTAGGATTCAAGGAAGATGGTGATTAAGAATGAGACACTTACAGAAGGAGTCAAACCGTAGTGCACATCTGGTCATAAGAAATAAGTGCGGTACCAAAGTGAAGAGGTATAAGAGAAAATTCCAGACAAATCTAGTGAAGAAACTGCAAACCACATCCAAAGGCGTGTACTTGCCAAGGAGTGCGTCATTTGAAAATAGATTGCCGGACTTCTTTGTGATCTAGAGGTAGCCGAACCTTATTGTAGTTTTTTCAAAAGACGAAAGCGCGAACAGCATCTGTGCTCTTCGGTTACATACTATGCAGTCGGATTTCTTGAAGATAACTCCTCTGAAAATAACCCTGAGTATGGTTCTGGAGTAGCTAGAAAAGTTTCGTCAATGAAGGGCCCGGGATGCGACCACCTCAAAACTATAGTTCTCAAACCATGTGCAGAAGCTCTATGGTTACTTATCTGGCAGACATCAAGTGCCGAGAGCTTGGAAGAAAGCTACCCTATTTACACCCTTGCCTTGGGAAATCAACAAGACCTCAAGTACCACAGATTCACAGTTCTACCATTAAAAATATTAAAGTAGGCGGAAAACCTATCGGATGGTTATATCAGGGAATGTCTGGATGTAACAGCATTCTGCAATGAGTTCAACGTAATCTCGAGAAGGATGATTCATGTGCTACCGAACTGCAGCCAGGTAGGAACTGCTGCATAACATATCATGACCAAAACATTGCATTTTACGTGTCGTTTTGACACTCAGAAAATGCTTATGGCTGTATCTTATGAAGTCTTAATCTAGGAAATTTCCAATATGGAAATAAGTATCCCACTACTGGGGTGAATCAGAGAGCACCTGGAGGGTATGATATTTTTTAAGAAGATAAATCGGGCACGCTAACAGAGCTTTTTAATAGGTGCTGGAGGATATAAGCACATCTACACCTAGACTTTTCACGCAGTCATACAAAAACATTGGAACCATACTGGGAGGAATATAGCGTCACTGCCCACCAGTCTTTCGGGAAAAGTAGAAATGAAAGCAACTTATACTATAAGTGATCTGGGAAAACGTTGGTACAACGATCGGCTGTGAAAGTTGAAAATATTTACACTTAGTTAAAACACAACTAGAACGATTTAATTGGGGCACACAAAATAGTGCACAGTTTAAATTATCAGAGCGGAGATATGTTGACAGAAGGGCACTACGATAATCCAATGAAACTGCTTATAACAATGCAGTAACATGGGCATGGAATAATTTCTTTTCTATAAGGCCTGGTAATTTATAGAATACGTTTTCAGCCATTGTGGCTGCAATTTAATCAATTCATAACTTCAGAAAAAGAGCGGAATGTTATGCCACAACGAATGATCTGCAAACATCCACATAGGGATCAGTCAAGTTCTAGAAGGCAGCTTTAGCACCATCTATTCAACCAATCCACTCCATCATTTCATCCTAGCTAGCCTTGTGTCTCTTCCAGCCACATTCTGTCTAGTGTTTCTTGGCGAATATTTTTTGCAAACACAATTCAGTGTTAGATAATTCCCTGAAATTATTGGTGTCACGCGCGCTCCTTGAATACGACGTGACTTTTCCTCTCTAACCGGAAAATACCTATTTTGTGAATTATCCGCTTGGGAAACCTGATCTTCCTAGCCGGTGAATTAAATTCAACCATTACTTACATATCAAATCTCTGTGTAAAAAAAAAAAAAAAAAAAAAAAAAAAAAAAAGCTTCAGGTGCTATTTTTGTAGCAGCATCTTCCCCACTCGTTCAGATAAACAAGACTTGTTGGTCTACCACGTGATTGCTGTGAAGCCGATCATCCAGAAAGTACTAGGTAAAGTCGAAAACCTTTTCTTTTCCTTGTCTTGTACTTTTTCAGTCTTAATCTTTTTCTTGTGGGTAGATACTGTTGCACTTTTATTCTTATACAGCATAAGTTTTAGCGATAGTTAATATGGCTGTAGAAAGTAACCTTAGAAATGGCACCAAAACACCTTACTCTGTAGTCACAAGGGCTTCAGCCAGAGAAGGCAAAAACGCAGGGACACCAACCCCAAATTGCATACCCATCCTAAAGACCCGTGTAGGACTCGTCTGTCCGGATACTATGCCTGCAGTGCCACAGTCTAGTACCGAAACGGCTCAGGCAATACTAGTAGGACAGGATACTACTACACCTGCACCAACTGAAAGCCAATGTGTGAAGTACAACAAACCTAAAAGGAAACGCTCAAGACGTCATAAGACCTCGAAGGCGTCACCAAGTAAGGGAGACGAGTGCCAGGCGTGCAATATCATTGTTTCTAAAGCTGACTCAGCTTTCGAATGCAATTTTTGCAAACGGTGGGTGCACTGCCGTTGCGACAAAGAGGTACCGAAATCATACTACGAGTTTATGAGAAATAACCCATGCCCGTGGTTTTGGTACATCTGTCCACTCTGTCGCCCTGGTGTAGTCACACAGAGCGTGTCTGCGGTTAGCAGAAACAACACGCCGCCCTTGTGTCCCAACACGGTCTTATGTAGCTCCCCACCTGTTAACGTCACATTGCCAAAACTTGGCACAGACAATAAGAAGGACACTCCTGTCCTACTGACCGAAAATGCCAATTTTCACAAGGTGAAGATTCATAAGGCTGGACCTAAAAAATCAAGGAAAGATAGAGTTAGAGAAGCACCACTTGCATCCACAAGCAAGCCTGGCAACACAATAAAGGCTGGTCAGAACCCGATGAAGCCTAAAGTTGCTGATGCTGCAAAGGAATATGAGAAGCCAAAGGCCAAACCTAAGTCTGAGGTTAATCGGTCTAATTCGCTCATCCTCTTTAACGTACCTGTGAGCAAGGACAGCTTGCTTGAACAGCGGGCCCTGTTTGATCAGGAACAGTGGTCCAACCTGTGCAATAAACTAGGTCTGAATATTAGTTCAGTGAAATTGTGCAGGCTGTACAGGGGTGTCCACACACCTCAAGGTAAGCCACCCCCATTACGGGTTACACTGGACTCTGCCGAAGAGGCCGAAAAGGTACTATTGATGGCTCAGGTACTAGCCATCGACAGAAGCTCTAACATAAGGGTGAGACAAGACAGACCATGGGCTGTCAGACAAATGGCAAGGGAGTCACCGGAACTTTTGCCTTCCACCTCTATGGTAGTGCACGGTGTCCCGGAGCTGGAAACGGGCACTGCCTGTGAAAAACACATGCATGACGTACAGCAGTGGAGATGGCTGTCGTCTCAGATGGCCCTTGGCGCTTCTGGAGCCATCTCCGTTTACCGACTACCTTGCCCCGCTCATCTCACACTGATTAGCTCCCCAAGGCTGCTTAGTGTCACATTCAACTCCCCAGAGCAGTTGGCCATAACACTTCAACGGTGGTATGAGATCAAGGGGAAATTGGGAGGAAACATCCGATGTTGCGAAAGCAGACCTCGAACCATAAGGAGGCAGCAAACTGAGGCTTTAATACGTCCCCAAGCTTCAGTGACACTCAAGCGATGCAGTTCTGAGAATAACAGTCTGTGCCACCCAAGTGTCCTGCCTAAATCCAAGGGAAAAAACCACAATGGGCCGGTTCCATCGGAACTGGCCAATTAGTCCCAACACTAAGTTCCCTACCAGCAGATAGCTGCACGTCAACTACCCCACAACACGCTGAGGTTGTAAGACTCACTGTCAGCTGCCTGTATAGCAATGTGAGGGGGCTGAGAGTAAAAATAGGTGAACTCCGAAATCTCCAAGCACACCTACAACTGAAAATAATCATTCTCACCGAAACATGGCTAACCCCCACTATCGCCGATAATGAAATCAGTATAGGTGATATGGTTTTGGTCAGGAGAGACAGGGACAATAAGGAAGGAGGGGGAGTTGCCATATACTTTGATAGGCAACTTAAATGTGTTCGCGCAACGGACCCACCACTTATTGAACTCCCAGACTCCATATGGTGTCATTTCACCGTAGGCCACACCAAGCATTTACTTGGTGGCATCTACCGATCTCCCACCTGTGGGGCAGAGCACAATCAGCTACTGCTCAGCACTATCACAGGGATACGAGACTTGGGCTATGACCAAATCACCATTGCTGGAGATTTCAATGCCCCATCACTGAACCTTGGCTCGGGGTATGCTAAAGGAAAATTCGGCCGAAATCTACTGCAAGCTATTCGGGACACGGGACTGACTGAGAATGTTGGAGACGACACTAGGTGGGGCCCTAGTGGAAAGTCATCAAAACTAGACTACATTCTAACTAGTGACCAACTACTCGTCGAAAAGGTCCAGGTCATGACTCCTCTAGGAAGTAGTGACCATGCAGTCATAGGTTTCGACCTCGTTCTCCGTGAGCACTTGCAGTGGGACGCTACGCAACCATGTCTGTGTTACAGCAAGGCTGACTACGCTGAAATGCGGAGGCTCTTGTTCGATGCAGACTGGCCCATAGCATGGGATGAGCTGTCTGTGGATGAACACTGGGAAGCGGTAAAAAAGATTATTCATACAGCGATCTCGGATACCGTCCCTTTAGTCACAGCACAGCCAAAAAGAAAATCATCATGGTTAAAGAGAGGCACGCAGCGTATTCTGCAAGCAAAGAGGAAGGCTTGGTTTACGTGGCGCGTATCTGGAAGCCAGATCGACCATGATGCATACCTGGAACTCAGGAACCGGTGCAATGCAAGAGTCAGGAGGGACAGAAGGTCATTCCAGGCTAACCTTGCTAAAAAACTCCTGGCAAACCCGAAGAATTTGTACCGATTCATGTCGGAAAGGAAACCAACCAACCAAGGGGCTTGCGCCTTAGTAGGCCAAAACGGTCAATATCTCACTAGTCTGGAGATGGCTGAAACATTCAGTTTAGCCTTCGCCAAACAGCTAAACAGCAATGTGGGTATTACCGTTACGAACCAAAATGGTGGCATGACTATTTCACAGGAGGAAGACCAAATAGCCACCCCTCAAATAAACCCTGCAATAGTACTGAGAAAGCTGCAGCGACTTATACCTGGGAAGTCCCCAGGTTGTGATGACATCAGGCCATCTGTTCTGAAACAGTGCGCCGAAGCTCTCTGTAGGCCTTTATGCGACTTGTTCCAACACTCCATGGAATCGGGGAAACTGCCAAAGGAATGGAAAAGAAGCATCCTTTCTCCGATCTTCAAGGGTGGGGATAGGCAAAATCCCACCAGTTATAGACCAGTAGCTCTACTCCCAGTGGTATCGAAAGTACTGGAAAGTATTATTGATGATCACATCAGGGAATATCTGGATAGGTCTAAAATACTCCATGAAGCCCAACACGGTTTCAGGAAAGGAAGATCCTGCGTCACTAACTTATTATCAGCTTGGGACGATTGGACATCATGCTGGGATATGAATGTTCCTGTCCATGTGATCTTTCTAGACTTTGAGAAGGCATTTGACACTGTTCACCATGACCTTCTCCTACACAAAATAAGCCAGGTAGGTCTAGGTAAACCACTTCTGTCATGGTTGAAGGACTACCTAACTGAAAGGCAATTTTGCACCAAGGTCAACCGAGTCCGATCATCTTGGCACAGCTCGTCATCAGGAGTGTCGCAGGGTTCTATCCTGGGACCACTGATGTTCTTGATTTTTATCAATGATTTACCATGCCGTCTAAACTGCCCGACTCTTCTATACGCTGATGACGTAAAGATATGGAGGGCGGTAAAGTGTCCGGAGGACTCAGATAGGCTGCAGGCAGATCTAAGGCTTCTGGAAGACTAGGCGGTAACCAGTGGAATGACTTTCAACCTGAAAAAGTGCAAAGTAGTGAAGTTACGCACCTGTAGACTGCAGAATGCAAGTTACACCCTGTGCAATGAAAGCTTGTCCTGCTCAACGTCGGAACGTGACTTAGGTCTAGTTCTAACGGAGAAAATGGACACAAGCGTGAATTACACGGGGGATGTAGCGAGGGCATATGCGGTCATACACTTTACACATAGACAATTAGGTGCACTCACTCCTGAGCTCTTTCTAAGGTTGTATAAAACATACGTCAGACCGCATCTTGAAGTGCATAATATCATTGCACCCCCACTGCTTAAAAGAGACGCCAACCTCTTGGAAAGAGCCCAACGACGGGCAACAAAAGGAGTGGTTGGACTCCGAAATAAACCATATGACGAAAGGCTGAAGAAATTAGGCCTATTCACACTCAGTTACCGTCGCCTGAGGGGGGATTTAATTACTGCCTACAAAATAACAAATGATCAGAATCACCCGAACAAAGGTGTTCTGCCATTGAGTAGGTATAGGCTCCCTCGTGGAAATCCCAGAAGGATAGCTCATCAGAGGGCAAGGACCCGGGTGCGCTCCCACTTCTTTTCCCTGCGGGTTTGCCGTCCCTGGAATTCCTTACCGGCAGATGTAGCTATGGCACCATCTGTGGACGCCTTTAAGCGAAGGCTGGACAACCTTGCAGTGACACAAGGACTGTATCCAAATGGCCTATCCCCTTAAAATCGCATATACCATTCAAAGATAGACAATTAAACTGGTCGTTTTACTTCTTCACATTCCCTTCAGTCTTACTCTCCTGACAGCTTTAACTACACTTTTTATTATTATTGTTATTATTATTATTATCATTATTACTGGTATATATTATATATATATATATATATGTATACCGGTTGACTGACTGTTGTTACGTTTTCTTATTTTTTTTTTCTCTGTCTGTTAGTCTGAATACCTTTACTAATTATATCTATTATTATTATTATTATCTCTTTTCCATTGACGACGATACCGAAAGACTAACTGGTGAAAGGATCAACTCCATTCACAGTAGTAACAGTCTTAACACACTTCATACTACAGACGCCATATAATTAATCCCAGCACTACTCCTGTTGGAGTCAACCAAAGCTACGACAGTCGAGTGGCGGGACGAGCTACACAGACGTTTACCAAAGATCAGGAACCTCTACCTTACAATCAAGAGGCGAGCGCAAAGAAATCAAATTGGTTTATACTAGCTCGTAAAAAGATATTGGATATTGGAAGTATTCATCACTCAACATTGGATGGTGACCCTCGACTTGTTTAGCTGACAGCTCGTGGTCAAGCATCCACGTCTTTCAGCACGCCGTCGTGCTACGTTTGGTTTTTCATGAATGATACCCATCTAGATAAGCAATCGTTCTTGTTATACGATTTTGGTCCCTAAACAAACTTCATATTTTGGACGATTATTCCGGTGCTCTGCTTTGTCTTTGGTCTACGCGGAGCGAATACTTCACATCACTTACGTGTCGATTACTCTGGATTGCTATTATTTAAGTTGGCCGAAAATCTCAAGGTTTTTAGCAGCTCTCCAGAAAAATTTTGGGGATTTAACATTGGAAAGCGGGCTGGAAATTTAGTACTTTTTCAAACATTGCGTTACCGTTCAGCATGTTGTAATGTAAGTTGTTGTTCCTTGGTCGTGAATGTAGTCTTTTTCATTGAAAATATTAAAAATTCACACTTAAGAAACTTACAAAAATATAATTAAGTGAAAATTATGGTCTACACCTAGTCCTCATAAGGCTTTAATCATATGTGCACATTAATATACGTGTATTTTAGAAAACAAATATTGGATTTAAACAAGTCATGGAATGATTATATGAGGCAGATTAACCATTTGGTTTATCATGACAGCAATTTCTGTCCTGATAGCCCAGGTGAAAAATCGAGTGGTTTTTCATGACGAGGATATATCCTTATAACGATATATACACTTATAACGAAAGGCGACATAATTATACCAAGAATGTTTGAACAGATAAAGACTGATGAGGATAAACAATGGGATTGAGTGGTGCTAGAATTCAGAGCAAGTAAATGAATTTCCAGTAAAATATTTTAATGGAGGTGTAAGAGGTTCGAGTGTTTGACAAGACGGGAATTACGTTTATATATATATATATATATATATATATATACTATCATTGCCAAAGTCTCAGTGACCATAAGCAACCATTTGGGATTCAGCTGCGAAAAGTCGCATAATCGTTGAAAAATGCATTAAAACTCATTGGAAACATGATATTACACCAGATAATTGTCGCTTATGTGTTGTAAGAATGTCTCCTGATCACTAAACAGACAACTTATGGAGAGATCATACCATGCATTACAGATGTACTCATCCAGGAGACTGCAGGTCATGGTACTCTGAGATCCATTGGTATTTCTGACATTGTTCTCTAACTTACCCCTAACTGTGATCGTAGTTCTAACCACCAATCTTAATTTACATCCTAATCCTAACATTAACCGTAGGCTCTAAACGTAGTCTTAAAAGCCATGGACCTACTTAACAGTATAGATTTGCACAAAAATACTTGGGGAGTAAGTAGAATACTGTATCTACCCTCGCCGAATCCAAAAAGAGAGACATGAGTTGACTTGATATGACTTCTTATAGAGTTCCCTAGATCTGATTGGTTCCTGAAGGCTTACTTCTGACAGACCTTGACTTTTACTATATATATATATATATATATATATATATATATATATATATATATATACAGAGAGGTGTTGGTGGTACAGCAATCGCTCAGGTCTCAACTGGCCAGGGAAGGAACAATCTCTACATAAAATTCATCTAAATTCACAGCAGACAATTGCTGAAACCATTGACATCGCTGACAGGCGATAGATCATCTTAAATGGTTTCGTTTTGCCGAATGAGTGGCTGCTACCATCTAAATGCGACAAAGCAACTAAAGATTGTTGTTATTTAAATTTTACCAAACAACGGATGGTGTGCTGTGACATGACTAAGTTGTTTATTAATACGCCCAAAATAACCGTTTACAGAAGAGCAATTAAAAAGGTAAATGCACCTAATGTAGCAAAAGTGCAGTTTATCCTTCGATTTAGCCGCAGTAATTCGCTGACTGGAAATTAGAAAACAAAAACAGCTTATAATCGAGTACAGTTATACCTTTGGATACACTGACATGCATTATAATTAATTATAAAATATATCTGATATTTCTAAAGGTTGCTAATATACCTACCATATTTGATTATATCTATATGAATTTATTTGAAGTCATAGGATTGGATTGGGTAACTGCTTTTAGTCTAACCGCTATCCAAACAACCTTTCTGGCATGGTAGGACCTGCAGGAACATAAGTTCCAGCCAGTATAGCTTGTTGGGTCATTGCGGTGTTCAAGCCCGACCACCACGTCAAGGTAGCAGCTTCCGGTCGGGAATTCTAATATAAGTAAGCCAAACAAAAAAGAGTTAATAGAAAGTGAGAATAAAATTTGTTAAACTGTGTTAATTAGTGGAGCTCACATATACATCAAATAATTTGACACATATGATGGGCACAATCACATGGACACGAGTATTGCTTGGGACTGACTCAAAAACTCTTCCCTTTAGCGGAACTAGACATCATTCACCTTAGTCCTGTTAAACTTATTTGGTTTTCTAGTAATACTTCTGCAAACATAAGCGTACGTCATTGTACACTCTAGTTGCATCATATTGTATTCATGATTCATTAATCCCGTATAGAGTGTCTTTTCTGTCCTATTTCCGCTTGAATTACAACGTGGGCAATTGCATAGTATCAGCGGACTTTAAACAATAATTATGGCTTGTAACCTAGCAATGTAAAAGTAGAAAATGTAAAATTCAAAAACTGTATCTTTAGAGTGAAAGCTGAAAAGAGCTGTCTACTTCTTGATAGTGAATCACTACGAATAATAAATTCACCTTTATCTGAATAATGTAAGTACTGATAAATTTGTCGCAAAACTCTCTTCGCATATCAAAACTGGGCAGGCATTCACGAATTCAGTTGACCTTTATTATCTAAATTTTTCTCTGACTGTCACAGTAGTACTAATTTATACCTGTTAAGTTTAGGTGTTTCAGTCTAAGAAGATTCTAATACTATCGTTGATATCGCCGAAGAGTCAAGTGCATTTAATTTTGGTTCTATGCTAACTATTCGATGTGGGAAAGGCTACTGTTCAACAATAAAGTAATTAACTGTCTTTTCGAAATGAATCGTGAAATCGTGATACAATGTACACAGTACAAGATCCCGCAAAAAGTCAGAATTCAAAATCAAAAATCACAGTCTTCATTTTATCCTCAGGAAATCTAGCAGAGATGAAGTTGACTTCGGTAATATAAAAACTATTTAGAATTCTAAAATCATGAGTCACATCTCATAGCAGAAGCCCTTTTCATGAAGTAGGCTCAAGATTATCTAAATGACTGTCAATATTTTGACTCAATGAATTTGAAAAGCAGTGGTATCTGCATTCATGTGCAGTCAAAATTAACATCTAATACGTGTTTTCCTAGCTATGTGCTATCAAAAATATGAACTCAGGCAGTTTAACTAGTATAATTACCTAAAATGCGTAAATTCAGCTTCTAACCGACAAGTCGTGATCCGAAATCCCATTGTACGTAGTAAAGTCTGGGCAGTTAGATAATATCGTCAACTTGAACCTAATAGTTGTGAATTAAAAACGAGAAATCCCTAACAATATCAGCAAGTCTGTTTAACTGTAGTAGTTGCTTTTGCAACGGGTTTATACAATTCGTGAAGTAGTGCCCAGCCTTCGTTTGATAGCTTCCAAATTATTATTAATATTCTAAATATTTTTGTTTTTCAGGAATTGAATGCAAATTTGCGTACCTCATTCACAACATGCGTGTTTTAGAGTTTTATTCAGGAATAGGTGGCATGCATCTTGCTTTCCAAAGTATTCAAAATACCAACTAACCTCACTTTAAGAGTCTACTGTAAAACACGAAGTAGTTGCTGCTGTTGAAATCAATGACGTCGCAACTTCAGTGTATGCGTATAACTTTTCCAATACACTAGTATTGAACCGAGTTATTGAGGTGAGTAGTTCTGTAAATGGCACATTAAATTTTAGAGCTTTACTGCTGACTTTGTACATAGCCTAAATGCAGATATATGGAGTCTTTGTCCACCGTGTCAACCTTTTACAAGGTTAGGGAAACAAATGTGTGAAGCGGATAACAGAAGTGCCTCTTTCTTTCATATTCTTGATCTAATAACTATGTAAGTTTGAATTTTAACAATTGACTTTTAAAGTCTAAAGCCACAAGGAATCATACTTGAAAATGTAAAAGGATTTGAACATTCTGAGCCATGGAGACGACTAATTGAAGTGTTGAATACATCTGGTTATGAATATCGGGTAAGTAGTGTACAGCACTTCTGTTTAAAGTTACATTTAAAAAGTTATCTGACAATTGTAATCAAATGTCAGTACACTGTTCACTATGGTCGTTCATCTTCCTGTCTGAATTACGATTAACTTGATAAAAGACCAAGAAGTCGTTGTCTACTAGTCTGTGAATCATGTAGATTTGAATAGGTTGCCAGGTCGACATCCTGGGGATATTTAAAATAAATTGTTGAAGACTGCTGGTAGGATGGCTCGAAACTTCTTATCATTTTTGAAATTCTGAGTGTCTTCATTAAACTCTTCGTTACTATACAATCATGTTTGTTCATTGTAGTATCATTCTAATTCTGTTCTATCCGTTTTCATTTGCTATCTATAAGCCTGAAAACTTCAACTAATGCACATGTGTGCAGGGTCTCAGGTCCATCTGTCAGTCCTCTTTTGTGATGTGAGTTGGCATTAGTTCTTGTCAAATATTTCGGTCCTTATTCAGTGAAAGTGTTGTAGTATTGCCTTTAGTTAATGAAACTACCAAGTGAGTGTGCGTCGGTGGTTCAGCGGTAGAATGGTCGCCCACCATGCGAGTGGTCTGGAGTTCGACTCCCGACAGACGCACACCTCTAACTCTACTAGTCGGTTGTAAGTCCGACAAAGAGGGGAGTTTGGGCGTGAGGTTAGCAACCAGTCCCCGTTAAAAGTAAATATCATTGCTACTGAAACTTCAAAGCTTAAGCTTAAAGCCCTACGTTCTACTTGGAAAGCAAAGGAATAAAATAATAAATAAGAATAATACTAATACAAAGTGAGTAATTTGATGAATACTTGATCTAACTAGCACTTTGAATCTCAATTGATTGCTATGTTTACAATTGTGGTCTCGCTCAAAAACTATCATTCACTAAAGCATTTAGTTGCCTGACCTAATAGTTGTGATATAGTGAAAATAGTTTTCGTTCGAGGTTACTTAATTCAAAAATACAAATGATCTTTATTAAGTTTTGCGCTTATTTCACCATAGGGTACTTCTATACACAAAAGTATGAACAGTAGAATTCATACTGCTAGTTCGTGTCCCCATTTTACAATAAATCCAACAGTGAACTGGTGACCTCAATCAAAAATCATCTTAGAAGCTATCGTAAATGTATCGAGTCATCCGTATTATATACGACTTGACTCGACTATAACTTTTACGCATCTTGTCGCGTTGTATATCTTATTTCCTTACCTCAGTTTATTTCTCCTGAGTCATTCTAGTTTTCTGTCATTATCAATACCATTGTTTCCTTCGTGTTGTGATCTCATCTATGAAGCGATGATATTAAGTTTTTATAAAAATTGAAGGACGTGATGCAATGGGAGCTTTACAGGATAACTGGTTGTTTGAGAATATTGTGGTTTTGGATAAAATTAAAAAGTAGAATGAAAGAATAGATGGATATCTGAATACTCAAGGTGAATGGCAATGTTGACAGGCGTGACTACTGCAGTTTAACCTTCGCTTTAACTAACTCATCAAATTATTCTATTCTACTTTTCATACAATAATCAAGTTCTTCATGCATTTAATTGTCTGACACAAATGCTCAGTGGAACCATGGCCTTTATAAGGTGTAATAGCATAACTAAACAAGAGTAAATTACTTTACCCTTTCTCACTACACACTCAATTTACCTCTATCCAAAAGAAAACTGTAAGTTTAGCGAATACGGTGATGATTTAAGCTCGGATCATGAAGCGATTCGAACAAACAGCCTTCACATCGCCAGTATGGAGTTTTGTGCATTGAGCTACGTAACTAAGCTATTAACTGGGTCTTCATTCCACTTCAAACGTTCAATACGACTACATCACTGCATCACATCCTTCAATTTTTCTAAAAGCCTAATATCACTGCATCAGGGATGAGATCACAGCACGAAGAAAACAATACCATTGATAATAATAAAATTAGTTTCCTGGATCTCTCTGAAAATAAGTCTAAAACGGAAGTTATAATATTGTGGTGAGAGCTGGCTGCTAGCCAAAGTTGGTAGACAGTAATTGACGTCAGTGTTTATGTCCCCAATATTGGTGGTGAGAAAATGAGAACAAAGGCTTTGCGTAGGCGGATACAATTAGCATATGGATGATCTGACACAGCCACAAAAAGATGCAAGGTCAACTTTCTGTGAGAAACAACCAATCAAAAGCCTGTATTTTCTACCAACAATAATGTACATTAAAATCTATAAATATGTGTTGATTTTGCTTAATAAACGATCTGTTGCCTGGCCCTTGTCTTCTGTTGTTACAGTATCATTTGTTTACGCCAGCTGCAACGTTTGCTGGTTGTCAGTCAAGTACTGATGGTTGGTATAGTTTGATTTCACCTTTAATTAAGTCACTTTCGAACTTCAGTATTCTTATAATTCACTGCCAAATCATATTCTGTATTTCTGTTCTATTTCGATTTTCTACTTTGATGAGTTTATTCCTTTTTTGCATTGCAGCAATTTCTACTTTCTCCTCTGCAATTTGGCATACCTAATTGTCGTCTTCGGTTTTACCTTGTTGCTCGCCTGCATTCATCATCTTGGAATTCACAACTTAAAATGGGAAATTCTGAATTCATTGATTTAAAACCACCGATCGATGCGCCTTTTTTACCAGGCTGCATGTGTGCACTGTGTTGCGATCTTGTCAGGTGAATTTGGATAATATATATATGTGTTTGTTCTTTAATGTGAATACCAAATATTCACTTGCATAATTTAGTGTTATTTAATGTGATAAGAAAGATTTTCTGTTCCTCGAAAGGTATTGCGATTGCTGAGTATTTTCCCCAAACCTATTCATCTTCGAAGAATTTAGTTAAGTGTAGGATGATTGACCTAGCGAAGGTGAATAGTTTGGGGAAAAACTCAGCTATTGCGACGCATGCATTAACACGCAATAGGACGGGAGACAGCTACAGTTCTAAGAAAAATAATACAGGTAGATGGAGGGAGAGTGTGATCACTGAATCTTTGTTTATCGAATCTATGCTTAACGCATGCTGTAAAGATGGCTAAATGCCAATACTGGAGATATGAAAAATATTGTTACCAATAAAATCAAAGGATATGGAATAACGGATTTCATTTGATATGATTATAAACAGCGATGAGTTGTGCTCAAAACATCATCAGTAAGTTATACTGTATCACTACTGTGTGATTTTTATCGAATGAAATTATCCTATGATTGAGTAGCACTCTACCGAAGTGGCTATTACTCTATTATTACGTCAGACAGTATTACTGTTACCAAACGATGTTCATTAGAAAGTTCTGTTAGGTTTCCTATTGGTTCATCACAAAGAGAGTAATTAGCTGGAGGGATATATTGATATAAGTATAAAACTTGGGCACTGTGATAGAGTATAACTCCATTATACATACGATTTTATTTTGATAAATCACACAGTGTTATACAGTAATATTAACTGATGACATTTTGACCACAAACTATTGCCACTCATAATCATATCAAGTCATTCACACAACTTCTTTCCTTCATTTATATGCATGAATGGAATTGATAAGACATTTGAATAAAAATCAATGTAGGATAGTGTACATTCCGAAATACTATAAGTGTTATCGATCGACTACAATCAGGTGGGAAATAAGACGAGTGTTTTTATAGTCAAAATAAGTAACTTGTCAGCATGTTGTGATGTGCTTGAATTGAAATAGAATGTTAAGATTATTTATTATCCTCTTCTGATTTGACTGGCGGTAGTAGCATCTTCCATATTTCTGGTATTTGCATTGAGTCATTTCTGTTGCATGTGTTGGGTGTAGACTCGATGAACAAAGATTCAGTAATCAACCTCTGTCTCTCTCCACCTACCTATATTAACTTTTAGAATCTCAACCCTCTCCCACACTACTGTGTGACTGTGTGTTAATGCATGCAGTGTGATTGCTGAGCTTTTTTCTAAATTACTTATCATCTCTGGGTCAACCATTCTTGCATTAGCTAAATTCTTGTGTTCCGACAATCCGATTACCCCGATCTACTAGTTTGACCTATATAGTTGACCTCACAGTCATTGTGCTCGAAACGTCATCAGTTAATATTGCTGTATAACACTGTGTGATTTATCAAAATAAAATCTTATCCATAGCTGGAGGGAAGGTACATAGATATATTTCATACTTGTAAAACATTGAAACTAATAGCAGTTGAAACTTATAGTTGCAAATAGAGGTGATCTTGCAGTAACAGTTATGCAAGGAAAATGACTCGATTAACTTACGTTCATTCCATTGCTCAGCATACCTGTGCGTAGTTAAAATTCATCGAAATTCAGTGCATCTCCGTCTAGTAAATACACAGTAGTGGATTAATATAACTTCAGCCTTTACCTAGCTGTACAAGGGGTTAGTGCAGTTCTCTAGGTTTCTACACTGACTAATGGGCACTAGCCAAGATAATTTTTTCGATCAAATTTGTCCCCGATCACATTTTCTCTCATAACGTCTATGGTTTACTTGGATATCCAATCAAATTGAATAACTGTAAATACCTAGCGGTGTTTCTATTATTATCGCTAACCATTACACGCAGCTTTTGTGGTATATTTCACTCTTATAAGTTTCCAGACCGTAGATGTTACGAACTTCCTGCAGTAATTTGAGCGCCGAGTCAGATTGATTCATTATAAATTATTTAAATTAATCCCAGCGTATTTAAGAAAAAATCTTGTTTTGACTTTTTCTTAAAGACGTTGGAATTGATTTAAATAATTTATATTTCACTCTTAGTTTAACAATTGACTAAGAAATCCAATATATTCATATACTTAGCTGCCTAAGGCATATAAATATAAAAATCTCCCCACGTATCTAGAATAATTTCAACAACTGTCTTCACTGCATCCTGAAGACCAGATGGCCAGGAGGAGTTAACAACAAAGAACTCTGGCAACGAACTAACCGATAACCTATAGCCTAACAAATATACTTAAAAAACTAGTGTGATGAATAATTGTTTATGCAATCAGGGATTAAATGTGTAGAAATAGTAAAGGAGAAAATTTTCTTTTCGACGAAGTCATCATCTAGGCTGCACATTCGTGTATTTATATCAAATGGATGGGAAAGTTCCAGAATAATTTCTGGTTCGGGGTCAAATTAATAAAAATTACAATTAGGAATTAGAATGCCATAATAAACAGGGGGATGGGTAAAACTCAAACAAAGTAGCATAATAACTAAGAAGATTGATATCCTGTATATTTTGTTATTTTTACATTTCTAACCCCCAATTGCACAATGTCAATCTTCTTAGTTATTATGCTACTTTGTTTGAGTTTTACCCATCCCCCTGTTTATTATGGCATTCTAATTCCTAATTGTAATTCCTATTAAATATACTTAAGAAAATGGAGATGGATTGTATATACGCTGAGGAGACCGATAAGTGACATCACACGCCAGGCCGGCCCTCCTTAGTGGAACCCGAATGAGAGACGACAAGTGTCCGAGAGAGACATGGAGGAGGTCGTATGAGGGGAGGGGCTGGAAGCTTATAAGCAATATTAGGGCCAGTTGAAAAGGATTGCAGAAAACATGATGAAATAGAGATGCGTTGTTGAAGCCCTATGTCCCACTTGGAACCTGAATGAATAATTATAAATAATAATCTAGAATAATTAATTGCTACGATTATAGTTCGTTTCACATTATATATATTCTTTTAACTTGAAGCCTGTAACATCTTCTCAAAGTTTACATCCTTGTGATTTGTTTTCCTTTCACTATTTCAGGCATATAGAGCGCACGGATGATAATTTCTCTGAGTATGTTAAGTTTTGTCGACCAATCTCAGAGTTTCTATTATCACCAATTGAAAGTATGAGTAAAGAAGTAAGACAATTTATAAATAAATAATTTTATGGAATCTTTTTCTTTTGCCCTAAAAGTTACATTTTCTAGATGAAAAGTGCCTTCAACGTTATTTCCGTATATTTGATATCGTTAGACCGACTGATAAAAAAACACGGTGTTTTACAAAAGGTTATGCAAAACGAATGGAAGGTACAGGATCTGTACTACAAACATCTATGGAGAATGAAGTAAGTACTTGTAGAATTAAACTTTGATTATCAGTGTGTGTGTTGTTCACACAACAATGAAAACTGTTGTTATTTTGTGAAACAGATCCGGCACATTTTATATCCACCTTTCTTTCATAAGCATAAATCTATCGTCTACATAGAGGTGTACGTCGGGTGCAGTAGTAGAGTGTTTGCCAACCATGCACGTGGTTCAGATTCGACTCTCGGTCGATGCACTCCTAAACCCCGCCTAGCCATTATTAGTAAGCCTGGCAAAGAGAGAAGGTTGCGTATTAGGCTATCAACCACGCCCCGTGAAAAATAACACCACTCACTGCTACTAAAACTTTAAAGCTCAAACTTGAATCCTCGTATTCCACTCGGAAAGCAAAAACATAGAGGTCATATAAATAAGCTTCACTAAAGACATCGTTTTGTGATCAGCTTTGACCAATAAGAAATCTTCATACAATTCTTCCCATTAATAAACTTGAACAAAGCAAGAACAACAATTGTACCAGGATAATATGAGCTCACTTTATTATTATAAGAAATCCACTAGAATTAGACTTTAATTGTGAACTTATATCGATTTCATCTGCTTAAGGATTAAATGTATCATTAAAGGAAAAGTGTACATTTGCTGTAATATTGAAGAAAGTCATTAAGGCCTTCCTTCACTCAAGAACTCCAACGTCAACATGTTTTATTGGTAACACATAGGAACCTGTTGTTCACCGTGATTGCGTCTATTGGTGAGCCCTTTGCAACTGCATTCAATTGTCATGATAATCTAAATAGAGTGCGTCACAAATTGGAATAAGAAGGAATATTTATACCATCGTTATATATATATCCCTCGTTTTTAAGCGTTAGTTTGTAGAGATTTGATTAGTTCCAAGTATGACACGGATTTTGCAGCATTAGTCTATTATAAATGAAAGGTAAATTCTTCAATATATACATACAACTGGTATTCGTTCACTCATTACTGTATTTCTCATCCTTATGATGAGTAGTAAGTCGCGTATCAGTTAGCTTCCCGAACTCCTTTTATAACCTCTGGATCGAATTCTATTCACTCTTTGATAGTTCAGTTGAGGTGATTTTAATATAGAAACTTATATAATATACTTCCAGAGTTTCCGTTTGCGGAGATTTGATTGGTATCAAGATTAGATCACGGTTTTATATCAGTTAGAGAACCATTGAAAACCAGAGAGTATTGAACAGCTGTTTTGTCCTAGTTTCATACTCTTCGGTAGTACACACAAATAACCACACCGAGCATCCAACCCTGAACTTTAAGGTTATGAGGCGTGCTCATAAACCATTTAGCCACTAGGATGGAGTCCAGTGCCCAGTGAATTGTAACTCCTACCAATTCGCGAAATATAGGATGACCGCTATTCATTGTCATCGGCGAGTATTTGTCCTTACACTCGACTCTGGTGGACCACACTGGTCCCGACTTCTCACTAGAAATTAAGACAACTCCGTAAGCCACTAGTGAGCAATAGATTAGATTTCCAAGTTGGATCACGAATTGATATCAATACTGGAGATGGTACTATATATCACGAATCTGTAGAAGTTGGAGTTGATGAGCTACCGAATTCCTTCCAACTGGCTGCATGGTCAACGACCTCACCTTCTAAGCTGGAAGTCTTGGGATCTCCCCTCCCCTATCCGTGAGACTATGGGTACGCAGTATTGAAGAATCTTAGACTAAGACAAAACAGCTATTTTATTATTCCCTGGTTTTCAGTGGTTCCTCTAACCGACATTAATCCGTGATCTAACTCGTGTAATATATTTTAAGTTCCGTTGTTAGTACTTACTCAGGCTATGAACCACATTTACTGTATGATGGCTGATGGCACTACTCAGTCCAGTTCCACTTAGCCTGACCGGAATGGAATTGGGATTCGAACCCGTCAATTTACCATTTGTTTGGTTACAGGATTTCATCATGAGCTGACATTAGTTAGAGAACCATTGGAAAACCTGGGAGTACTGGACAGCTGTTTCATCCTGGTTTGGGACTGTTCATTAGTACGCACCCACCGGGATTCGAATCCAGGACCTTCTGGTTACAAGGCAACTTGTCCTATTCAGGTAGGTAGTTACAGTAGGGTGCAGCAGGTCGGGTGTGAGGACAAATACTCGCCAAAGACATTGGCTAGCGGTTGCGCTATGTCGTGAATTGGCAGAAGTTAGAATTCATGGGCCATTGGATCGGGTCCCAGTGGCTTAATGACCTAGGAGCTTGCCTTGTAACCAGAATGTCCTGGGTTCGAACCCCGGTGGATGCGTACTGATGAACAGTCCCAAACTAGGACGAAACAGCTATCCAGTACTCCCAGGTTTTCCAGTGGTTCTCTAACTAATGTCAACTCATGATGAAATCCTGTAACCAATAGAATCCCTACAAACAAACACTTGAATACCATTTGTTTTATTTTTAACACCAAATATTCTGTTATTCGTATGAATTACTTAATTAAATCATTTTTCCTATTAACAACCATCTTTTCATGGTGTATACTGTATGTCATCGAACTTTTTTAAATATCCCAGCCTATACATTGCTGTTAATACTACAGTAGTCCATATTCTGAAGTGCATGTAGTCGGTGCAATTAATAAAAAGATTTATTTTTTCAACTTTTTCCCCTACATTAATTAGACAAGTGAGAAAATAAACACTTTTTATGAAGCTAACAAAAACAATGAACAAGCTGTTGTACAGTATGCTAAACAGTTAAAATTACGCTTTTTTCATCATCGTGAAGTGGCTAACTTTTTGTGCTTCCCTAAAAGTTTTGGTAAGTTATTGTTAAACAAAATTATTTTTTGCGGTTTGCAGTAAATTTTTATACAGTTGTCTCGATAAGTGTATTTATTTCGTGATTCAAGTAAATAAATAAAATTTGATAAAATGTACGTCTGTGATTCACTAAGTAGAACGCTCGCCAGCCACGCACTTGGTTCAGTTTTGATTCCGGACTGGCACATTCCTAAACCTCACCTAGTTTACTAGCCAACAGTAAGCTCGGGGAAGAGGGAAGGGTGGGGGCCATGAAGCTAGCATCCCCACCCTGTGAAAACGACATCACCACTAAAATTCAACAACTTGAAGCCACTCCTCGGATTGCGAAGTATTTACTCTTTCACTCACATTACCTGCCTTCGTATAATTAGATAATTACTTTAATTTCCGTGTGACTAATAGTACATAGGCAAAACTTTTCCCTTGCATGTACAAAAATGATAAATTTCATATAGAGCAGCTCCGTTGCGCTAACTATTCGTGTTGGGTTTATAGATACACTTGTCGGGTGTGCTACTGATGAGATTTATCAGTAGTATATAAAAAATACGTTCATCGGCATACAAATATCAAATAGAGGAGTGATAGATTTCATATCAAAGAGAGAAAATGATTCAGCGTTGTGGTAAAACGTGAGGGACACGAAAAGAAGACAAAGAACCAGAATACGAAGGAAGGGTAGAAGTAGCACAACAAGGAAGATCTGTGCAAATGACGGTTCGCAGATAAGGTGTACATAATTTCGTTACTTAGAGATACCAAATTCCAAATAAACATTCCTGTACCAAGTGTTCTTCCGTTACAATTTTGGTGGCTCTATTGAGGCTACCGTTGTGCTCAACAGTTTTCTGGTCACCTATGCTAGCTCATGGATGTCTATGGGTTGTGCAGCGTTAACTAGTTGCACTTGCTAAGAAATGTGGTCTGGCACATTCTCGATGAACTGGGACGTTAATAACTGCGACTCAGTCTCTTCATATAATGTGGGGAGTGCGCGACGTAGTAGGTTCGTCAGCTTCACCGCCAACACTAAAAGGTCGCCGTCCAGTCGCAGATTTGCGGCACGAAGTTGATGCATTGCAAGCTGGCTGTCGAAGTCTGCCACCAATCGTTCAACCAACTCCTTCCAGGTCTCCTCTCCTGGCCAATATACACTGTCGTATGCCGCCTTTGCTCGACTTCTCAGCAGCGTCCCCAGCACAACCGCCTTCGCCTTGACGCCCAGCAACTCAGTAGCGACCTCGAAGTCCCACGAGAAGCCCCATAGGTCTCGTTCCTCGGAAGCAGTCGACCATAGGATCTTCATTGTCTGGAGGCAGCGATACCAGTTGTAACGGTAGAAGACAAGAGATTTGGTAAGGGAATTTCATCTTGGGTATAACGCATGCCGGAAATATGGAAAGTACTACTATCAATCAAATCAAGTGATGACAAACAATGGAATTATACAAACGAAATTAGAAAGTTGTGTGAGTAACTTGATATGATTATGAACAATAAATTGTGCTCGAAACGTCATCAGTAAATATTACTGTATAACACTGTGAGACTATCAAAATAAATTTTACCCACGATGGAATTATATTCTACCACAGTGCATAAGTCCTATTCGTACATAATTGGCTAAGGAATGTTTATTTGGAATTCGGTATCTCTGAGTAACGAAATTATTTATGTACACCTTATCTGCGAACCGTCACTTGCACAGATCTCCCGTGTTGTGCTTCTTCTATCCTTTCTTCGTATTGTGTTTCTTTGTCTTCTTTTCGTATCTCCCATGTTTTGCCACAACGCTGAATCATTTGCTCTCTTTGATGTCAAATCTATCTCTCCTCTATTTGATATTTTTATGCCGATGAGCATGTTTTTTATATACTACTGATAAATCTCATCAGTAGCACACACTGACGTCTATCATCTATTGGAAGTGATCGTATATTCTGTTGAATTGAACTGTGATGTACAGGTCAACAATCTGCATATCTCGAAATGAAGTGTCTCATCAACTGACCGAAGTGTGTTAATGTACTATATCACATTACATCATTGGTTCAAATTTATAAAATAATACCAGATCATATATTTAATTTTCAATTGAGTACCAATTGCATACGTCTATTTTACAAAAAGATACTCTTACTACATCATTAATCCACACCAGATAAATGTCAAAAAACATGGTGAACAAAGCTTTTAAGAAGTTTATTTGCATGTTTAAAGGAAATATGACATCTTTTTCTTTTTTGTTGAATACTTTAACAACTGACATCGTTGTATTCTTCTGTTTTGCATACTTATGTAAATCTCTTGTCACATTTCTGTAGTTTTCCCTCGAAGCTCAAGTCACAAACTCTTGTTTTACGATGTGAATCATATAATGGAAATAAATTGAACATTAGTAGCCTTGAGAAAGTGTGCTTTGGTTTAAAATAAATGTGACATCTATAACAATTTCTATTAGGTCTAAGCATGTTGTAGGTTTTTCGCATCAATTAACTGCAAACACATGCCTTGTGATAGGAGAAAGCCTCTTTCATTATTCAGAAGATTGAAATTAAAACTGGCGGGTCACTTCTTTTTATTTGAAAGGATATTTTGTGTTTAGAGTTACTGTGAACGTCGATGTTACATGTATTTTGTCTCATACCAATGAAACTATAACATAAAAGGAATCCTGGGAACGCTATTCTTAGCGGTTATTTGAATAGGATTGTAAAGTATCTACATATTACTGCTTTGCATACCAGAGCCATTTCTGTAGTAATTAGGTGAATTTAAAGAATATTGAACGATCGATTCAATGATCTTGAGATGGACAATCGTAGTTAGATTTTCAAATGTTGGTTTACAGGGATTTGATTGACTACAGGTTTGAGAACGGACTGACTTTAGTTTGAAAATCATCAAGGAGTGCTGGACACCTGTCTCGTTCACGCTTGGGACTCTTCAGCAGTATGCACCTGTGACCCTACGAGTCATGGAAACGAGGACTTTCAGTGTATGAGGCAAGCTCATTGATTATTCAGCCAATGGAATGGAATCCATTGGCCCATGAACTCTAACTTTTGCCAATTAGCTAAATACAGCACAATTGCCAGTCAGTGTTATTGGCAAGTATTTGTCCTCACACTCGATCCATGGATCCCGTCTGGTTACAACTTCTGACTTGAACTTCAGGCACCTTTGTCCTGAAGTCAGTCACTAGTGAACACTGGACTAATTCTCAAGTGGCCGGCAGCTAATGATAAAGTTATGACGCAGAAATTATAAATCACGAATCCTATCTTCTAACTCTAGTTAAATCTATAAAGAACAGAGAATTATCTCTACTTATGTTACCTAAGTTAGCCTGGTTTATATTGATTAATCTCATCAAGGTTATTGAGTCACTTTTTCGCTTAGATCACTATTCTCCTTTAATTTGGTCTATAATTGCTTAATTAAAGCGGTTATATCGTGATTTCAGCTTGACTGTTTGTTTCCTTAACAGATGTTCTTTTTTATAGATATAAGCCATCCCTATAGTATAAATCTGTTAACTGTTACCTTTTTTGTTTACCTTTCTAGATTTCCCAGGAAACATAACAGAAAAACAACGTCTTCGTTTATTGGGTAACAGTGTGAATGTATTAGTTGTTGGTCATTTAATTTATTGGGCGTTTGGAGCAAAATGATATGTTTCTTTAAATATTTTGTACATGTATTTTTTCCTTCTAAAAATCGAACATTGTAAAGTTTATACATTATCTAGCAAAGAATATATATACAAATATTTCTAAAAGAAAGACTTTTCATGTCAAATTATTACTCACAAAAGTTACTAAACAGGATTACTTTCCCTCACTCTCTGTAATGTAGGAATTATAATTAAGTGCTCAAGTTTTTTGCTAATGTCCACTGTAGACCTGCTTTATTCACCTTGTGTACAATTTGTTCCACTTGTGAAGTAGTCAAAGTTGTCTGATAATCACCAATTTGACCACGACGCATAAACCGTGTACCTTCTTCTGTTGACCATAATCCTATTTCTTTCATCCACTCGAAATTTGTTGTTCGATTTCTAGACATATTTTCAAATGAACAGTGTTCAGCTAATTCAGCTATCTGACTAGTTGTCAGTCGTTTTGGTCGAGATAAACAGTCTGACGCATTATCAATCCATGTTTCATGGATAAATTCTTCGATAAGTTTTAATGTCGCCTGTGAATTCGACTTAAACATTTCATAGGTAATTAGTAGTACTTTTGGTTTGAGCGCGTCTTTTTCCCTTTTGTCGACAAATTTACTACTCGCAGCTTCAGAATAACTTTTCACATGTTCACACCAAGGACTGTAAGGCAGCTTGTCATTCAAAAATCTGTTTACAAATCCATTCAAACCTTCTAAGTTTTGATAACCAGCTGGAGTAAAGCATCTGGCAAAATGGTAGTAGGAAACAACAACATCACGAGGATCACGAACAATATAAATCACACGTGCACATTCACCACGTTGAATCTAAAACGTCCAAGTTGGAATAATTACTAATTTAATCAAATCTTATAAAAATTACTATCTGGACATTTTAAATATACACTATGGTTAAACATGTATACAGAACGAAAGATTTCTGGTTAGAAGCGATGGACAAGTGGTTGAACTCTTTTTCTCTACAATAGAGTCGATCAATATACAAAGAAGTAGGCGTAATTATTACAATAATTGCGATTGCGTCGGGTGGTTCAGCGGTAGAGCGCTGGCCAACCACGACTCAAGGGATCCGGAGTTCAATTGCTGGTCGGCGTACACCGTTACCACCCTTAGCTGGTTATAGTGCCGATAAAGAGGGGAAGTTTGGCGTGAGGCTAGCAACCCCACTCCGTGAAAACAACACCACAACGACTCAAATTTCAAAACTGAAGCCCTATGTTCCACTCGAAACACAAAGGAATAAAAGCAACAGAAAAAATTACAATAGAACAGCAAATCAAGGTCACTCAAATGCAAGAAAAGATTAGATGTGGTTGACACTGCTAGTGTAAAGTTCCACGGTAAAGGTGAAGATAAGTCATGAATGCTTCTGTAACAATACTATCAGTGTTAAAGAATATCACTGGAATGTCTTAAGATGTTTTAGGTTGGTTCGTGAATGTCGAATGAATGAAGGCACTTCGTTTAGTGCAAGATGAAGAGGGGAAGTCAATCGATGTGGTTGTGGAGCTGCACTGATTGAAATGGCTAGGACACATGCTATGCATCATCAGGCACCACCTTCATCTTCGAGCAATATTATTAGATAATGTAGGATCTGGTTGGAGAAGTTAGGGTGTGGTTAACATCTATGAGGACTTTGACTGCTGATTTGAGTCACGCAGGGATGTTGGTTGGGATTGCCGAGACGCTAAGCACGAATGACTGCTAGTGACATGGCCTAAACTTGTTTTAAATGGCGCAGATACAATCACTTTATGAATTCCCAAATCCACTAAATTCGTCATATACTTATTCATTCTCTGGCACATTTCCGTCATCCGTAGTTCCTCTACATTTGTATGCACACGAGACGTGGTAACTTGAACTGCGCACTTTTTAGCACAGTTCTACGTTGAAACTCAGTCTTTTTTCACCCACTTCACGGGCCAACGATCAAAGATACTTCTTGACGAATTGTTTGACTTGGTTTTGGCAAATAAGTTTATTGAACGAATCGCTCGTTATTGCTTTGGTTGTTAACCACATGTCCATTTTATTTGGGGAAAGGACCTTGTGATTCATTAAACTAGTGGGTAATTCTTTGACATCACAAACACTGAGTGTCGTCTTCAGGACTCACTGGCCATGCTAGCATGCCGCGATGCACCCACAAATCATACAGTGAAAAGTACGGAATTAAAATAATGTAGAAACATCTACTAACATAAAAATTTGAACTGGCTTAAAGATAGCATGAAACTAAATTTTTAAAAACAGGGCGTTACAAACCTCTTCAGGTAGCAAATAGAAAGGAAGATGCGTTTTTATCACTCGAGGAGCTGGTGTACGCGCTATAGTGCTTGGTCCAGGCCATATATACTCCAAATATGGAACTCGTTCCTCCAAATTCTTTGAATAGGCTTTAACCCAGTTAAGCTTATTGACAATCAAAAATACTGCCTCCGATAGCCAAGTGGTTCCAGATTTTGGATAGCTAGCGACTATAACATCATTTGGATGCCAGTGACCAGATAGCTTAAGTTTTGCTTCTTCAGCCATTTTTGCTATGTCTTTTGGTAGGACGAAGTATCCAGCTGACTCAGAAATGCTATCTGGTTTACACACTGGAAAGTGGGTAAGAGTGAATCCAGTAAATTCAGGGTCTTTAAATGAATCATCAGCTTCCTGTTTGCTTCTTCCATACTTTACATACCAAAAAAGCAAACCAGACCCAGCAACTAATGGTGAAGCTAACAAGAAGCCCAGTTTCATTGTTGTAGGTTTTGTTTTCTGATAAAAAGCATTATGGAGCTTTTGAAGAATACTTGTCATTTCAGTACTGTAATGACTGAAAGTGAGTTATGACACATAACTGTCAAGGTTGAAAAAAAAAACAATGAATGAGAATCATTAGTAGTAATCTAACCAACTGGCGCGTTTACATAGATCAACTTAAATTTGAAGCATAAGACTGATGAACACCTCCCGGAGGCAAACGACTATCAAATGTACTGTCAGGCAGCTACTTCAGTCGGCTTATGTAAAGGATAGTATTCTGTGTTTCCCAGTATCCTTAGAGCTAACCGACTATCTACCAGATAATAAAGGTACCAGCCGAGAATGGAAGGCTACCTTAATCCATTATGATAAACTTCAAAATCAGTTGAGTGAATTTCAGCATAATTCCACTGAGATGCCTTCACCGACAATATGTTTAAGTCCCAAATATCCTTTTAAAAGGACCCAAACACTAATTAATTCAGTTGATAGCTAACTATCTGAGAAATAAATATTTAAGCAACAGACCAGAACAACATTTCGCCCCCCCTTTTTGAGTCAGCACTATTAGTCTACTATTCAGTGTGTTAAATCACCAAAGCACGTATTTCTCGAAGTCACTGAACAAACCAAGGTCCAACCTACATGCAAGTTAGGTGAAAATCAAAACAATTCCTAGTGATATTGGATTAATCCACTAGATGTTCAGTCTGTGGTACTTCAAACCAGAAATTATACACGTCTTAATTTTTTTATTAAGACCAAAAGAAACCTAAGAAAGAATTTGATGGTTAGGGCTGTCACACTTCTAAGAGCCTCTGAAACGACATTTGTCCATCGTTTGAACAACCATGAAAGGACATAGATGTTTTCATCGGTAATGGCTGTATTCCCACTTCCACTGAAGCATAGTACTATTATATATATCCGATTTTGTTGTTAACAAATGAAGTAAGGCATACGAAAATAAACTTTATGTGATAGATGTTACTGTGCTGTAGTCGCACACAGTATCAACAGTTGATGCTCCAAAATATATTTTGTGCACACTTTTGCTTGCAATTCACGAAGTGTTTCAATAACAAAAGTAAGGAAAGACAGAAACGTCGACACAAGGACTACACGTCAGTTGCTCGACCAGACCTACACTGACACTGTATTAAAGATAAGTTACCAATGATGGCCAAGTCAATGTGTGTACACGAATCTTGCTGTTCCTGTGTAACTAGTTATAAATAAACAGTCCTTAGAGGAAGTTTTCGTTACGCTCCCGCAGATATGAAACAGTTCGGCTCGGAAGTGGAAGGTGTACGCTGCAATTACGGCCAAAATATCTACCTGAGCAACATCTACTGTGTGTGTGGGGGGGCTACTTTGCTTCCCAAAACGTGATAGATAGAGTGGGATTCGAACCTTTGGTCTACTGGCTGGAAGTCGAGCACCTGCACCAATTAGCCACACCTCCACGTCCTTTGGATTTACACTAAGCTTATACTGTTTTATTGTTCACTGATATACAGATGAAAATGGAGACAGATCGGAGACACACTGAAATGAAATCTAAGCGACATACGGTGGCAGAACCTTGAATAGAAGCCAAATGAGAAGTGTTGGACGTCCGATGGTAACATGGGGAAGAGTATATGAGGAGAAAATGAAGGCTTGTGGAGCCATTTGGAAGTGATGATAGAGAACCAAGTAAAGTGCTGATGTGTCTCTAAATTCTAACGTTCTACACGGAGCCCCGGCAAAAAATAACAATAGTATGGACTATCGTTTAACAGCATACCTTATTACTGTGACTTGTCATCCATGGAACTTACATTTGGGTGCACTGTATTTGTTTGCTTGGTTTTCGTAATATTCATACTTCTTCCCCCACGACTGAACACAACTTACTCCTTGAAACCTATACTTTCGTTGATAAAACATTCAATTGTTTAACTTCATCTTGTTTTTTATTGACTTTACGCTCACCACACAGCTTCATGATAATCGAAACCGGGGAATTATTCTTAAATCACTCCAACACAGTTTCTGATACAATAGGATTTAATTTTACCGGCTACTGTATTCCGACAATAATGGATTTATAACTATACACCCTAAAAGTTATTTAAAACAACTGATCGCACTAAATGTTCCTATTCTGAATGCATTAAGGGACATTAAAGCTACCTATAAGAATAACTTGTTATAATGAAAACGCCCTAACAATAACCACACTGTATCAGGATATTGTAAAATTTGATGAATTTTGTCTCAAGAATTATCTCTTTGGGATGTGTTCAGTGGTCTCCAGACATTAACAACTTAAATGGAAGATGCGTTAATGGAAGAATAAACACGACACAACCAATGAATATGGCGTAAACATGAGATATGATAGACCTAACAGAAACTTTTTTCAAGGTTTTTATCGCATGCGGTAAGTAGCTTTTACACAGTACTGATGTGCTGGCGAATAAAGTATTTCATGTCTTTAGTCTCACGTTTCTCGCAATACTATTTGAAACAAACATGAGTAAATTAAACTAGTTATGAATAATAAGACTACTGCAGGGAAATATAAATGAAGCGATTTCATTTCTTTTCATTATATCCTAAGGAAAGTAACTGATTCCGTTAGATTTCACTGACCAGGGAGAGGTTTTAATGCGATCCTATACACTTGAATAAGGTCCAGGTCTAATGTAAAATGACCCAAATAGAACAAGGCCAGTAGATAATAAACAAATAGTAACATTATTTGTAGTTAGGAATATTTTGGGGCTTTACAGAAAATGCTGACATTTCGATGTAATTCCAAAAATTACTACATCAAACAGGATTGAAACAACTCTAAATTTTATTATTTGGGATGCCCAACAGTAATATGATTTTCGGGGTAAGTTAAACTTTAAGCAGCACTAACTACCAATGGAATGCGATCGCACCAATGACCGTGAAACGCTCACTGAGCAAGTTAGTGAAACCTGGCAAATATTGTTGTCATCATCAATAAAATGTGCTCATCGAAGTGTTATGCTATTTAACGGGATATCTGGCAAGTTTCAACTTAGGTTTGGGAAAGATTAAGTTACGCTTTAAGCCAAGGACAAGTTAGGGTTTAGGTTAACCTAATAAAGGCGACATTAGGGTTGGTTCGAGTTAGGTTACAGTTAGTTTAGGGATATTTTCACGTTACGGTTAGGTTTAACAAAGCTTAGGGTCATTGTTAGGGTTAGAAGACCTAAATAATTACATGCATAGAATGTGGTTACATTACTCTGTTGATATAAGAACAGAACTTGTGCACTGTGGTATAGTATAATTCCATTGTGGGTAAAATTTATTTTGATAAAGCCTCGCAGAGTTATACAGGAGTATTTACTGATGACGTTTCGAGCACAACTAATTACACAGGAAATATTACTGTATTACACTATGAAACTTTATCAAAATAAGTTTGACCTACAATGGAATTATACTGTGTTGATACTACAGATACGCTAACAAGTTTCCAAAGTTTTTATGCATTTTTTTGTAAATATATGTATTAATACATTTTTGTCTATGGAACTCCATACACAAAAATGCCTCCTTAAGGAGGTTATTCGCTGATTTGCAGTAAGTGGTGCTAAAAGTTTAACTTTTCCGATTTTCGAAACGAGTAATCAGTAAGCAAACATATGCATGCAATATAAATCTAAAGTGCACATCACTATTTTCAAATAATAAATTGGACGCTTAAGATATACACTAACATTAAATACAGTTTCATTCCCTCGTGAAATAGATCATCCTAAAGGTTTCATTTTATGTTGACTTCGTGTTCCAAAGCTTTTCCCTAGAAACGACTAAATGGATTAGTACATGTGTCTTGTAATCCGCCTCTCAAGGTCATTTTGCACCTATTTGAATAGTCGCCTTTCTATTTCCAATATCGTTGTTATACGGGATAGTGTAAACCAATTGAATTTCTCTGTGCTTGCTTCTTGGTTGTGAGGTAGAAGTTCAAGAATACCGTCTCAGGAGGGTGACCTTGAACGCATGCTAGTCGTTGGCTGGCGGCACGTGTCACTATCATAGTTGAAATATCAACACTATTCACCAACTTAAAAGCGAGTTTTACCCAGATCACGCTTCTCAGTACTGTTTGGACAATGTGTTGATAGCTCATTACGGTTAAGGTAAGTATTGGGGTTAAGATCAGGGTCATAATAAGAATAAGGTTAGGGTTACGACTATGGATAGATGTAGAGTTGATGACATTTATTTTAATTTGTTTATTCATCCACATTTTTCTGGTAATTTTTCGTTGATCCTCTTACTGGAAACCATAGAATTTCAGCCGAGGGCTTTCAGGAAAGACTGCACAACAGGACAAAAGAGATAAGCGATTCACAAAAACAGCTCATCTTTAGTCACCTCAGTGAATATATGTACGGAAACTAATCTTACATACCAAGTGATACTCTTCATTATAACTGAGACGTGTTTTTATGTCATATCAAAGAAAGACAACCCGTTTAATGTGTTTTCATGCATTTTCTTGTAAATATACGTCATTTTTGTTCAAAAATTCCTCATGTTTTAATGATTGGTTGGCTGAGGGTCACTCATGCATTCGCAACCCTTTTGACACACTATTGTTGAACTTTGCCAGAAGTCCCTGGTCCTCAATCAACTTTTGCGCAATTCATCCTGCCACTTGGTTGCCGTAGCTTTGGTTAACTCCAAAATGAGTGGTGATGGGATTAATTGTGTCTAGTTTTTTGTATGCGGTGTGTTAAAACCGTGTTACTACTTTGAACGCAGTTGATCCTTTCAACCGTTAGCCGTCTGCTGTAGTCCACAAAGGAGATAATAACATGTATATTTGGTGCAGTTTATTCGAACAAAAAGAAATGAAGAAAACGTGAAAACGGACATCTGATGAAATTTGAAACTGATATATCTATGGAGTACATACATATATGTACACATCTGCCGACGCACACCTGATATCTATGGTCGGCCTGCTAAATTTGGGCTACCGATATCACATGCTGAAAATTCCATACCTGTACCAAAAAATTTGGTGTGGAATCAAGCTATAATCAAAAAAATAATAATAGTTTAAGCGAAGTTAAACTTGGAGCAGTCAGGAGAGTAAGATAAAAGAGAATGTGAAGAAGTAAAACGATGAGTTTAGGTATCTGTTGATTAGCAGTGTATCCGATTTCAAGGGATAGGCCATTTAAATGCGATCTCTGTGTCGCTGCATGATTCCAGCCTTCGCTTAAAGCTGTCCACAGACGGTGCCGTAGCTACATCTCCCGGTGGTGAGTTCCAGGGACGGCAAACCCGCATTGAAAAGAAATGGGAGTGCACCCGAGTCTTTGCCTCCTAGTGAGCTATCCTTTGAGGATACCCGTACCTGCCTAATGGCAGAACACCTTTGTTTGGGCGATTCTGCTTGTTTGTCATCCTATGGGCAGTAATCAAGTCCCCTTTAAGCCGATGGTAGGAAAGTGTGAAAAGAACTTATTTTTGTTTTGCCATTCGTCATACGATTTGTTTCAGAGAACCATCACCCTTTTCGTCGTCCGTCTTTTGACTCTTTCCGAAAGGTTTGCGTCTCTTCTAAACAGCTGGGGTGCAGTGATATTGTGCACTTCAAAGTGTGGTCTGACGTATGCCTTGTACGACCTTAGAAAGATCTCAAGAGTGAGTGAACATAACTGTCTATGTGTGAAGTTCATGACTGCACATGCTGTCGCTAAATCCCCCGTGTAGTTCACGCTTGTGTCCATTTTTCCATTAAACCTAGACCCAAGTCACGCTCCGACGTTAAGCAGGCCAATTTTTCGTTGCATATGGTGTAACTTGCATTCCGCAGCCTACATGTGCGTAATTTCACTATATCGCAATTTTTCGGGTTGAAAGTTATACTGTGGTGATAGCTGTCTGCAAGTCCAAATTGCAGACAACAATTTACGTCAATGTCACGTCCCGAATCAAGGTCATAACAAAAAAACAATATCGAAGCTTAACCTTGAGAAAAGCACCAACCAATCACAGCGGAGTTAACGTGTACAAATACGATTAGCGGATGCATGGCTTGATTTTCTGAGAGACAGTAACAAAGAGGTAATAGAGCAACCTTCAGCAAGAAAACAACCGATCAGAAGACTTTGTACTGACCATGATGTACAGAAAAATCTATAAATATCTATTGATTTTCTCAATAAACGATCTATTTCTTGACCCTTGTCTTCTATCGTTACAGTACCATTAGCCAGCGCCTAGTCTTCCAGAGGCTTTAGGTTCACCTGTAGCCCATATGGGGCTTCCGAGAATTTTAGTGCTCTCCAAATCTGTACGTTGTCAGTGTAAAAAGGGGTCCGGCAGCTTAGACGATATGGTAAGTCATTGATAAATGTCAAAACCATCAGTGGCTCTAGGATAGAGCCCTGTGATACTCCTGATGACGATCTGTACCAAGATGATCGAACTCGATTGACCTTAGTGCCGAATTTCTTTTTAGTTACGCAGTCCTCCAACCATGACAGAAGCGGCTTACACATACTTACCTGACTTATTCTGTGTAGGAGAAGGTCATTGTGAACTGCGTCATATGCCTTCTCAAAGTCTAAGAAGACCAAATGGATAGGAATACTCATATTTCAGCATGATGCCCAATCATTCCAAGCTGATAGTAGGTTTGTAACACAGGATCTTCCTTTTCTGAAACCATGTAATGCTCCATGGAGTCTATTTGTCCTATCGAGGAGCTCCCTGATGTGATCATCAATAATACTTTCCAGTACTTTTAATACCACTGGGAGTAGCGCTACTGGTCTAAAAGTGGTGGCATTTTGTCTGTCCCCACCCTTGAAAATAGGAGGAAGGGTGGCTCTTTTCCACTCTCTTAGCAGTTTTCCTGGATCTATCGAGTGTTAAAACAAGTCACATGAAGACCTGCAGAGAGCTGTGGCGCACTGTTCCAGAACAGATGGCATGATGCTGTCACAACCTAGGAACTTTCTAGGTGTAAGTCTCTGTTACTTCCTCAGTACCACTGCCTATTTCATTTGGAGAGTAGCCACTGGGTTTTCTTTCGTGCAGCAGTGTGGCCTTTTTTAGCACATACAGGTAAAACTCACACTGCTGTTCAACTGGTTAGCGAGGTCTGATTTGAATGTTTCATCTATTTCCAGACCAGTTGGATATTGACCACATGCCCCTTGGTTGGTTAGTTTTCTCTCCCACTTGAATCAATGCACGCTTTTGGAGTTGGCCAGGAGTTTTTAGGCAGGGTTAGAGTGAAATGACCTCCTGTCACCCCTGACTTGTGTGTTGCACCGGTTCCTGAGATCCAGGTAGGTCTGACTCTTGGATACTAGCCACATCGACGAAACCTCCCTCTTTGCCTGCAGATTAAATCGCGTACCTCCATTCAACCATGGATACCTTTCCTTTGACTGGGTTGTGACTAGAGGGATGGTGTCCGAGACTGCTGTGTGAATAATCTCTTTTACCACCTCCATGTGTTCATCCACGGAAAACTCAGTCCATTCTACGAGCCATTCTGTGTCAGACAAAAGCCGTGGCATGGTCACCCTTGTTATAGCACAGACATGGCCGCATAGCATTCCACTGGCATTCATCCTCTTCGAGGTCTTACGACGTTTTGAGTGTTTCCCTTGAGTTCTACTGTTTGTGACACACTGGTTTCTAACAGATACATCCGTAGGATCAGGTCCACTTGGTTTTGCCCGTACTGTTTCAGCGCCGGATTGTGGCAACGTAGGCATAGTGTCAGAGCCAGGAATATGTACAATGGTCCTATGAACCGAAGTGCTGGATGCGGTTAATATGCTTGGGCTATTCCCTCCTCTGGTTGAAGCCCTTGTGACTCCAGAACATGATGTCTAAGTGCTCTATTTAAGTTTACTCTCAACCTCCCTATCAACATTTACTAAAAATAATGCCTATATGTAGGTAGAAAAATAGCAACAGTATCTGCCCGATGGAAGAAGAAAAAATATATTTATGAAGTATAAAAAATAAAAGCTTTCTACTTTACCTAGTACTTTTACGTTACTTGGCTTCACAGCGATCACATGGCACTCCAACAGGTCTTGTTTGTCTGAACGAGTAAGGAAAGTGCTGCTACAGATGTAGCCCCTGAAGCTCTCCCATTGGTTCGAGACAGCTGAACTTAACACAAAGAGATTTAATGTGGGAGTAATGGCTGAATTTAGTTCTTCGGCTGTGTAGATCAGTTAGACTGTCTTCTCCTTACACTTATAGCATGCTATAATAATTAAATAAATTAATCTGTGTCATTTCATTGTAAATACTCTTTTGTTCTCTGGTGTCGAACGTTGTATTTGATTAACCACTTTTTGTTGTCGGGTACGTTTTATGTATCAGAGAAATCTTTGGACTTTATAGTTGTTATTGTATTTCCAGTATGATTAGTTGCATCCATATCATGTCACAGGTCTAATCGCGTTAAATTATGTATCGATATTGCTGAAAAGCAGTCTTTGACTGCACGTGAAAGTTTTGCAAATAAGAGGATGGAGCGTGGTAACTTGTGTGGATTTCATCAACATGGTTTCTTTGAATCTATCCATTTGTTATGGCTCAAAACCTTCTTTAGGGGCGCTGCAGTTGAATCTGCATAAACAGGCAATATTAAAGGTTTGCAACTTTTCCCGGTTGCGCACATTGTGGATGAACGGTCTTTGGGTCTTTCTGGACAAATTTAGATTGCTCAGAATACCAGCTCAAAATACATCCGATTTTGGGCGACCAAGTATTCCTGCAAGTGTTTCTAATTGGTGCCAGTGGGATGAATAATAAGCATCTTGAATTGGAAGTTGATTGCCGGGCAAACTGTTCAGTGTCTTTTAAAATTGGAGTGATGATTTCCAAATTGTTTGTTATGTCTCGGAAAATAATTTTTAAGACTACTGCTATAAAGCCTTCACCAACATTCAGTTTTCGGTCTCGGCCTAAAATGTTAAGCTGAAGGTAAACGACCAAGCATCCTCATCATCTGGCATTTTTCGCTATATTTGTGCACGACCCGTTGCTAGGTAAGCATGCACCACTGCTCAGCATCACCAATAACGATATGTGTCCAACATTTCAGATGTTTTCCGTGTCTGCTTTGAGCAGAGGCATTTGGAGTTGGACTATAGTTTTACATCTAATATTTTCACCTTTAAACACTTGAGTAGTTCTTAATATACCGATTTGTATTTTGCATCAATCAGACCGACTGTAAATAAATAAATAAATAAATAAATAAATTTATTCTCATAGTACAGTACATGAGGGACGCCAGTTTACAGGCATCATCAAATTGTTACAGAAATAGAACCATATAATTTAATCACAATTTACAGCCAGTAGCAAGATATGCCTTACATGTTCGATGGAGATTATACATACACTTGATAAATGTTAATTCCAGTAGTATAAAACAGCCTTTTCACTTATATACAATCATTTCTGTGCAAAGTTGGAAAAATCTGCTAGATTGTCAGTGAGTGCAACACAACAGGAAATACAGGAGTATTGTCTTCGCATTAACAAAAAAACCAGGTCTTTGGTGGATGGATTATAAGTGCCTGGGAAAAAAATAAAGCTTGAAGTAAATATTCATACATAACTTTGTTGTGTGCAGAGTCCTCGAATTATAGTTCATTGATGTGTTATTTTGAAATCAGTGATGTGTTTATCTCATTTGATCTGCAATCTCATTGTTGGGAGTAAGTACATAAGCTTCGGACGCATTAATTAATGGATTTCTACTGATTACGGGTATTTTCTTAGCGTGAGGAAGGTTTATGTATTTCAGCTGTTCCGACAGGAGTTGAGAATATTAACTGCTCAGCAACATTATGGATATAAGTTCATCACATTATCTAAGGAAAGGTGGGTTGCAGTTGGTGACGGATATATGGTGCCCAACGAGCGTTCATCTGTCCTTGTGATGTTGTGGTGAGTTATACCTTTTTCATGTTGTCGGTTTATGTCCATTTTATTCCACTTATTGTGTTGGGTAGTAGTTTTACAAACGAGATTTCTTGTCTGTTTGAGGATACGTATGTTAACCGTTAATGTTTTATCTAGAATTATAAATATAGGCAAAAAACAACAGGTGTAGTATTTAAGCTTATACATTAAATGGACCTATAATTTCGGAGGCTCTCAGATAGGAACTAGAACTAATATCGTTTGCAAACTCTTGTAGTTTGTCATTAAGCACCTTTTTGAAGGAGGCCAATGTACTTGCTTGACGCATTTCCATTGGCAGTTTATTCCATATCTGTGCATACCTAATCAAGTAAAACTTTTGCCTGGTGGCTGTTTTACATTGTTCGATAGCTACTGTACCCTTAGTGTGTCTTAGTTTGTAGCCATTGTCATCTGAAAGTCGAGTGCCATTAGTAGAGGTAAAAACTAAGTGGTTTAGAAGCTTATAGTAAAGTGTCAAGTTTAGTCTCAGGCGTCTTAGCCATAGTGTTTCTAGTCCTAGGGTATCACATCTAGTGGAGTAGTTCGTACCATTTCCGGTTCCGAGTAATTTTAACGTGAAGTACCTCTGCACTCCCTCGACTTTCAATTTGTCCTCTATGCGTATGCTACTATACATGAATGAACAGTAATCGAATAAAGGACGCACACAAACCTTGTACAACAGAATTCTAGACTCATTTCTGTAGAAGTTCCTGAGTAGAAAGCCGATAAGTCTGCGTGACTTTGACACTTGTTTGGAGATGTGTTCAGAAAATGATAAGTTATGTGAATATTTCAGCCCTAGGTCCAGTACAGATTCCAGTCGTTGAAGTGCATGGCCTTGAATTGTCAGGTCAAGTTCTAAGTTGTTGCAACCTATGCAGAGCCAGCCACATTTTTCGACATTAAATTGGAGTTGCCAGGTGTCACACCATCTATCCATTTTTTCTAATTCTTGCTGTATGGCGTTTACTGTTATTCCAAGATCTGTGTTCTTGCATTTATACGTCACTTTTAAGTCATCTGCATATAGTATTGGTTTACCTACACTAAAGCATTCACAGATACTGTTTATATATATTATGAATAAGAGTGGGCCTAATACACTTCCCTGGATTACACCACTACTTACTGGTTTAGGCCTTGAGATTATGGAGCCAACTTTCGTTGTCTGACTTCGGCCACAGAGAAATGATTTTATCCAGCTCAGGAGAGGATCACATATCCCTAGTGAGCATAACCTGCTGACTAGCAGATTATGGGGAACTCTGTCGAAGGCTTTTGTTATATCGAAATAGAGCACAATTACTAGTTCTCTGTTGTCCCTACTTCGTGTAACTTCATTGAAAAAATCTATGTGACAGGTCACGCATGATCTCTTTTTGAGAAATCCGTGTTGTGATGGATTGATAAGTTCATGTTCTAGTAAGTTGTCTGACACTTGTTCTTTAACCACTTTCTCCATTATTCGGGATATTACCGGTGTTATATTGATAGGTCTATAGTTGCATACACTGGTTTTGGCCCCTGCTTTGTGCTTAGGTAATATGTATGTGGTTTTCCACACTTCAGGATAAGTTCCAGTTTCTAATGAGAGAGTAAATATTCTAAGTAACAAGACTACCATTTCCGTGCTACCATTTTTGTACATGACAGATGGTATGTCATCTGTTCCAGTACTACCATTAGACTTCAAAGTCTTAATCGCTGAGTCTATATTTTGTATATTAAAGTCTATTCCGCCTAATTTGTGGTTGCTTTTGCAAGTCATTTGGAAATTTGGGGTTGGGTGCACTCTGGCGTCATTGCAAAACCACTCATTGAGGAGTTCACTGATAACCTGGGGATCATTGTGTATTATACCCTTATGCTCCAAGCTGCTTACAGTATTGTCTTTACTACTTTTTAGACGTCTCTGCAATATCCTACAAAGTTCCTGAGTTTTGGAGTTACCCACAAGCGCTTTATTTTCTTCAAGTTGTGACCTCATTTTGTGTTTATCTTCGAGCCGTTTGAGAGTTTCATGTATTTGGTTTAACGCATTAAATTCCTTAAATACATGGTATTTCCTTTTCAATTTCTTTAGTTTTAGTCGCGTTTTGCGGTCTATAAATGGAGTTGGTGTCTTTAGAGCAGATTTTAGGGGCGCGATTATGTCTCTTGCTGAGCCAATTGTTTTGTAGAAAATATCGAGTGATACTTCTAAGTTATTGTTAATGAAGTATTCTTCCCAGTCAGAACTTCTCAGCAGATCTGATAGGAATTCCCAATCGGCATTCTTATAGTCCCTATACTGATAGTGCACCGGGGAATTTTTAGGTGTGTGTTTAGTTGTTAGTCGGAATGGTAGCGTGCAGTACAATATGTTGTGATCACTGTTATCAAGTTTATTTCCTACCTCTATCGAGATGGGCTCAATTTCATGACAAAGGATTAAGTCAAGAGTGTTTTCATTTCTTGTAGGGAGGCGTACGCACTGCTTCCATCCGCCTACGTCTATAGCTTGTAGTAGGTCGTCATGGATTCTAGGTCCTGTACAGGTATCCCAGTTTACTCCAGGTAGGTTGAAATCGCCACAAACTACTTTGTAGTCAAAGTCTAGCGTAGCTGCATGCTCTAGTATTTCTCCAATGGCTATATCAGTCATTTGAGGGCTATTAGGGGGTCTGTATAAACATCCCACGAGAATTTTATTTTCGTTTGTGTGGATGCTTATCCACTTAGATTCAGGGAGTTTGTCAGTAGTTGGGTTATTGAAAGTATTGGAGTTAGTGGATTTAGAGGCATATATTAAGCAGCCGCCTCCTCTTTTGTCAACTCTATCGTTCCTATAGATGTCGTAGTTGTCTATTACTAGCTTTGAGTCAGGTATATCAGTAGTAAGCCAGGTTTCAGTCACCATTATTAGTGTTGGCCGTTCTATGTATGCCAGGCAGCGAAGCGATGTTATTTTGTTAAGGAGAGATCTAGCATTCAGGAGCATAATCGTTAGTAAACCAGAGTTATTGGAGGAGAGGTTACTTGTTTCTATCCCTACGTTATGTTTAGAGGGGCTCTGAGGTGAGACAGAGTCAGTGTGTGTACTATTTCCTGGATGAATTGTGCAGCGAGTGGGGCTATTGTTTGCTGCATCCGAAAATAATCCTGTTGCATGTTTTGACTTTTAGCATCCATGGGTGGGCATCTGCGTTCATTTGCTGGTGATATATAGTTTGCTTGACCTAGGTACCCTGTGTTAAGATTACCTTGGTAGTTGTACCTCATGGGTCTTTCATAGTCGTATGCATATTGGCTCACATCACATGTGTGAGTGAAGTTATTGTGAGGGTCATGTGTCGATCTATACTCATTATGTTGCTGAGGTTCAACATAGATAGTGTGAGAGTTTGGACAAGAATATGTATTAATATGGTGCCTATACGAGCCCCGTTTAGTGCTCCTTATATCCTGATGATCCGTTCTACGTTGCATTCCCAAGTTATGTGCGTTGCTAGGTATATTACTCCTAGTTCGGGAAGGGGTGTTCCCATTCACATGATGGATGACTTTTTTGGGAATATGGTTTTTTACCCATGCATTGTCTTTTTTTAGACTGACATGTTGCTTATTAAACTTATTGAGAGGGAGGTAAGTCGAAGTCTGGAGTGGGACTCTAGGCTTTGTCGTCTTTCTTGCAGTTTCTACTGAGGGACTCTCGGGCTTGCATCCAGATTGAGTGTGGTCTGCCAGTGGTTTCTGGTCAGACATAGTTTGTGAGTCAATATCAACCTCATGTATGTCAGCAGGTTTTCCAGATGTGCTCTCATGTACTTTAGGATTGCACCCAGTGACACTGCTCTTATTTTTTTTTTTTTTCATTGAACTCCTGTACATTTTTGTTGTTAACCGCTGGCTAATTTTGGGTTCAACTGTTGTAGTCATGGTGTTTGGACGCTGCATAATCTGATATTCGAGAGTTTGTTACATGTTTATGTGGTACATTTCATGTAAAAGAAAAGGAATTTCGCCAGCCTTTAACATTCTGTTATCGATATAATTCTGTTTGGAACCATATGAAGTTTTCGGATTTGGCCAATCCTATCTGGAACAGTTTCATTTTGTTTTGGTTTCGGTTGAAGACCACAGGTTCACTTCCTTAAAGGTTATTCGTGCAACTAGTGTAAAAATAGGGCCTTCACGTAAAATTATCACCATATCATCCTTGCTCGTCAGTAGTTAGGCTGAAATTATCCCGCACACTCAAGGTCGTTAGATGGATAGGTCGTATGAAGGTCATTTTCGTCCATGTTGGTCAGCAATTTTGGGTTGTTATTTGAGGAGAAGCAACAAAACTTTTGTACTAGAGATGAACGACAAGTTCGGATCTGAGTGACTTGTCACTGAAACCCAAGCCCCACATCACTGAAACTGACGTCAAAGCATTCGATTCATATGGCATAATCTCGGTGTCATAGATCTGGGCTAATTTTCTCATAATACTATGGTCACTGGCAGTTGTGAGTACACTGCATTAGTAACTGAACACGTGCGCTACTCACAAAATGGGGTTTACCAGCCTCTTGGAATGCAATGTGACAGATAGTCAGTATTATTGTGAAGTATTATCTGGCTCACAGTTAATTATTTGTTTAACCATAGAGTTAGTAATTAACGCGCTAGAAGCTGATTCGAACATAAGTCCAAGCAATCATATTCCGCAGGGCAAGTAAATATCCAGTTTTCCAACAAGGCTTTGTTGAGTGGCTCATGGTTCGTGAATGCTGTGAACACTACATCTTCCAGCATATTGCCGAAATGTTTGTTAGCCACGTACACTGCCATTTACCATCTGCAAAACATGTGCGGAGACACTGGGTTTCTGGTGCAGGGGATAAAAGAGGCCCGTCTATTTAACTGAACCTCAACCACTCTGCTTTCAATGGTCAATTTATCTACTTGGGCTGACTGGATCAGGTCGTAGACAATCGGGTATTCAAGGAACAGCAGCGCAGCTTAGCCTTGTGGTTTGTCTGTATATCTCTGCACTGTCTTTTATACTACCGTTAATAAATATACTTTTGAACAAATGTGAGGCTTATCTTCTCTCTTCACCACGTTAGCCTGGCCAGGCAAAACGATCAGTAAATATTACTGAATAACACTTTGTGACTTTGTCAAAGCAATTTTTTCCATAACGTAAAGTAATCAGAAGGTAGTGTGGCCAGAGGTCATGCGTAGCAGGATGGATGGCCACACTACAATCATGAGCGTTATCTATAGTTGGGGCCAAATGGAAGAGAGCTCAAATTAGTTCAGGCAACCTAAATGGTTCCCTAGACTGATAGTTGCCATTCACTCTGAATCTGCTGCACTAATGTTTCCATTACGGTCACCTCATCAGAAACTGTCTTCATTCATCAGCTGTCAATTAACTATCTTAGAGAATTTAATGAACCTACACAAATTTATATTTTCGAAGGCTGATTATAATCCTGTGTTTGTCAGATATTTTACAAGTGACTTTTCGCGAGCTGATCTGCTCTGTCTCACCCGAAATGGTTTTGAGAAGGTAGTGAAGGTGAGCGCGTAAGATAGGGTAACCACAGAAGATTTTCGCAACTGGTCCCTGAAACCTGTGAAGGGCGTTCAGAGTGCCAAAGGTCATCGGAACAATCCACAGGATTCAACAGTGAGCATGTAATGGCAAGCCCTGACGGAGTCAATTTCTCCCAAAGATATTGACGTTGAATAGACTACTTGTGAAGTCGTGGATCCAAGGTAATGGGCATCGACCAAGGTTTGTTTGTCTGCTGAAGACTCGATGGTTGACTCACAGGGAAATGCTACCAGGGGACATCTCGGAAACCTTGCGGAATAAGGAGGACCGCGATCCGTTTGACGCACAAATGATGCCGAAAGAGGGAATTTTGTTGGGATCATGCTTCCACCACGTTTCCCATCAGAAGGATTCGAAAATGACCTAATGGTGTGCCGAGACGCTGCAGAACTTTTGACCACTAGGTTTATAGATGCCCTACAATTGGTTGTGCCAGTAGTGTGGGTTTTACTGAACTTGTCCACTAATATGTGCGTCATGTGATATCACAGTAATCTACAATTTTGCGGAGGAAGATATTTAGGCTAAGTGACGACGCATTTTAAGTAGAGAGAGAATGGAGTCCAAAATCCACAGGTATGCTTTCGTTCCAAAACAAGGTCAGTAAAATGTTCGAGAGTTTGAAGCGATACCTGCAGACTAGGTTACCGTAGCCAATACCTAAGAGGAGGAGGTTTTAGTGACCATCGAAATAACAACGGTTACTATCTGACGACAGCACACCGAGTTTAAGATGACAACAGTCGTTTTCGAACATGCATTTAGTAAGCGTGCCAGTGGACAAGTGAGTGCAAACTCCTTTATATACACGGAGGATTGTTCATCATTCAATACCGTTCCAATGAAAAAGGAAACCATACAAATCATAAATAAGATATAGTGCCACCTTGGTCACTGGTGCCACCCTTCTGTCTTCTCTATTACTAACTGCGTAATAGGCGACCACGGTGTTTATAGTATGTTCTCTGTTGTAGAGACCTCAAAAACTTCCACATATACACATGTATGAACCAGATTTTGTGTCAGAAGTTGTTAGGTAACATAAGAAATCATAGCTGCCATGTGTACTGACCTGGAAGAAAGCTTTATTGGGACATTTCTTTTGATTTGCCTTAAAATCACAAGGGACTGAACAACAGCGTTGATTGCTTCCAAACCTGCAGAGATGCCAACAAGTGCCATTACGACCTTCTGACACTTCTATAATATCTATCGGGGTTTTCAGTCGATCTTTGTTTGGTTTAAAAACAGGTGAAGCAAGATAGTTGGGACTGACGGTTTGTGGCTTGGAGGTGCAAAGGTCACTGCAAGTCACACTGACGGAAGTAGAGGAGGCGCGTGACATCCAAGTAGGAAAATATATTCAAAATGAAGATTTGAAAAGTAAAATAACAATAAAATAAATAATTAATTAAATAAAAACAAAGCGGAGACAGATAAAAAATAAGTTAAGTGCGTATATTATTTATCCACATTAGTTAGAAAATAATCTTTCCGAAGGATTTTTTGGGAAGTCTGCTCATCACTAGCCGTGAGTGCTGGCCTGACTGAATTATGACCCACAAAATTTTGTCTATTTCTACGAAATCTCCGAAACGATGGGCATGAGGTCAAAGTGATACTCGAAGACCGAGGTTCATTTAGTGATCGAAGATTTGGAATTAAAGGTGCGCGAATGAACAAATAGGCTGTGAATGAACATTTATTAAATAATACGTCGCTTTAAAGCCAGCGTCCAATAAAGAAGCGGAATACAAACAAAATAGCAAGACACATTTATTAATAATACGCATAACCGATATCCATAAAAGGTGCACATAAAAACAGTAACTATTTGCGAGAAAGTCTTGTCAGAGTTAAGTAGAAGGGCACACAATAAACCTACAACAGGCACAAATTATGCGGGGCCAAAGCGCATTCTTTATTTTGTCCTACAGTCAGACGGCTGGGTGCAGAGCCGCGGGTAGAGACCTTATATCTAAGTCACGTTATCATTGCCGAACCAATAGTTGAAAGGGTCACTAGACTCTAGGACGACGTAGAGTATAAAATCTCCGGCAACAAGTTGTGAAACTTGGGCTCATGAAGCAATAGGCAACACCAAATTGGCTTCAGCCCAAACGTTTTATGCAATATTACGTGAACACTAATTCACTCAAAACAGAGTTCTTAAACGGGTTATCTTGAGCTACTCTCTTTGTTATACCTAACACATGAAAGTATCAGTCTGGATGTTTCACCAGCAAAAGTACCAACACCGATTGCAATTGTGGAATGATTGTGGTGTTACCTACAGTTGGTCACTTTCCCAGAGCCATGAGAAGAAAGTTACGGAGAATAACTCGCAGTAATCGGCAAGAAATCATTTGTGTGTTGCTCACTGACAATAAAGGGAGTAGGAAAAAGGATATGCTTTATAGGCAGAAATTAAACGTCACGTGAAAGGTCATTTATGGAGTGAGACGCTCCAAGGTCATTTTCGTCCATGTTAGCCGGCCTTGTTGGATTGCAGTTCTGTAGCTGTTCGTTTACACATTGGTTTTTCCGTTTATCCAGCAGTTATTCACAACTTATCTTGATGCACATTGTTCGCAAATGTTGCATTTCACTTCATTATTGTTTCCGTTTCTGTTAAAATTAGTTATTTCGTTTGTTTCGAAAGTTTTTACCAGCAGGTCAGTGCATTCATTTCATCGTAATTGTTTCATACGTTGCATTCATGCATGGTTTCAGTTTTTTAGTTGTTTTTCCGCTAATAATGAACTAGTACTGTCTAGAAGTTTTGGAAATTATGCGCATGAGCATGTTTGGGTGGCGGAAGCAGTTGTTTCCAGTTCATTTTTGATTGCCGTTGTTGTCACTAGCTCAGTTGCTTACTTAACATGTAGAAATCTGGAAAAAACAATGTCTGTCACATTCATGTTTACAGCATGCAGCAATATACGAGTCAATCTGATGAGGAAAATACAATCAGAGTTGATACTAGCAAAGTTTTCGAAGAGCAAATTAAACCTGAAGAATTTAGAACCTGGGATGATGTTGAAAAAGCTTTGAAGCTTTTCAACAAGGTGTGTGTTTCCAGCTAAAAAATTAGATATATTGTGAGAGAATCAAAAGCAAGCAAGGATGAGCCACATGTGAAGTATGAATGTGTGGTGTTTGTATGTACTTTTGGAAGCAAAATTAGGAAGCAATAGGAAATCCATAAATGATTGTTAATACCTAGTGTACTAGATCCAAACGCACGAACTAGGACTGCCTGTAGTAAATGCGGTGTTAACAACCATTTTATTTGTTTCAAAACGATTTGAAAAGCGGATAACATACGATAATCTGGTGAGTGTTTGGTAAGAATTTAACTAGCAAGAATAACGTCTACAATCGGTGGTTTTTTCGAAGTTACAGCAAGCTGAGAAGCTGATTATTTATATATATATTTTTATTCCTGTTTATGCACGAACATACCAATTGTACAGGCATGGATAAGTTATTATATAAATTACAGTTTGTTTGTTCAATCTAACATTAGAGTCAGTCAGAACAGTCTGCAAAATAGTCTGTCTGTGTAACACATAAAGAGATATAGAAATATTGTCTTCGCATTAACAAAAAACCCAGACTTCAGATGAATGTGATACAAATATCTGGGAAAAATAAAGCTTGAAGTCAATTCTCCTATAAAACTTTGTTGTGAACAGCATCCATGAGATAAAGTTTATTGATGTATTATTTTGATTCAATAATGTATTTATTCCATTTTTGTCAGCAGTCTTATAGTAGTTTTATAATAGGAAAGAAATTTGATCTTTGATACGAAAGTTAGATAAGGTAATGTTAGATTGTTTTACTGCATCAAATGGGGTCAATTCTAGAACTATCCATTTGCGCCATTTGCGTCAGCATGGCAGACTGTACATGTAAGTTTGAGTAATACATTGATAACTGTTTGAAAACCAGTTGCTTCTTTATATCAGATCAAGAATACTCCTTGTACAGAATGTTGGCCAGCGTTTTCAAGTGGTTGCATTGGATCGTTCATGGAATTTGAGTTTGAATTTACTTAAATGGTCATTTCAGTTTGGATGTTGGGTTGTTCGACCTCAATCAGGAGATATATAGAAGATTACGCTCAGCAGGGAGATAAAGTATGTAAATATGAAAAGAACTTTATTATTTTATGTACATATAAATGTTTATAAATGTATATCATTGTATAGTAAACACTACCCATAATCTAGTTGTTTTTCATGTAATTTTGCGAAGTCTTAGAGTTTATTTAGTGTCGTAATATTTAGTAATGAGTCTAGGCGTTATAGTGTGCTAATAGCTCATGCGTTCTGGAAATAAGTGGTGCGGTGTGATTGGCATAGTCATTGGGATGAAGCAGTTTATATAGCAAGCGTTTGAAGGTCATAATAGAGTGACAGGTCCTTATTTCTAGGGGTAAACTGTTCCAGATCTTAGAGTACATGACTATGAAGAAGTTTGCACGGAGTGCTGTTTTACAGTTTTTCCTAGATACTTTGCACGTTTGGTTACGAAGGTTGTAAGAGCCTTCCGGTGAGAACTGTATCTCCTTGCTGTCTGAGAATGATATTTTATGCAAGACTTTAAAGAAGAATGTTAGGTTAGTGCTCAGTCGTCTCATCCAGAGTGGGTCGATACCTAGAGTTATACACCTTGATGTGTAGTCCTTTTCGCAGTCAAATCCTAGTAGTTTAGACGTGAAGTATCGTTGGACACTTTCTATTTTAAGTTTGTCACTTACGCGAGTGCTGCTGAGAATAAATGGACAATATTCAAGTAGTGGTCTGACACAAGTTTTATATAATAATAGCTTCGCCTCGTAGTTGTGGAAATTCCTGAGTATGCATCCTAGGAGCATCCTCGATTTACGCGTCTGTGTCGCCACTTGCTCAGAAAATTTCAAGTCACTAGAGTACCTGAGTCCTAGGTCAACAACACTTTGGAGTTTAGGCAAGTCAAGAGATTCAAGTACTAGTTTAATGTTTATTGAGGGTGCACCGAAACAGATCCAACCACATTTTTTAAGGTTGAATTTTAGGTTCCATGTGGAGGACCATGCAGTTACTCGATCTAGTTCTTCCTGAACAGCTTTCTGAAAGTACCCTAAGTCATCACAGTGGAATGTGTAAGCTACTTTAAGATCATCTGCGAAGATGAATGGTTTGCCAAGTGAGAAACAGCTGCATATGTCGTTGACATATAGAGTGAATAGGAGGGGACCTAAGACGCTACCTTGAACTACTCCAGAAGTGACTGGACTGGGTTTAGAGTTTACAGAACCCAGTTTAACTACTTGGGACCTATTGTTAAGGAATGATTCAATCCATCCTAATAATGGGTTACTTATTCCTAAGGAGTTTAGCTTATTTATTAGAAGCAAATGGTCAACGCGGTCAAAGGCTTTGGATATGTCGAAGTAGATGACTAGTACCAGTTGTTGTTTGTCTCGGCTGCTAGTTATGTAGTTAAGGAAGTCAAGGTGACATGTCATGCATGATCTGGATTTTAGGAATCCATGTTGGTTTGGACTTAGAATATTGCAGCTGAGCATATGTTTGAGGATATCATCTTTAACTATTCGTTCAATGATTCTAGATACTATGGGTGTAATATTGATTGGCCTATAGTTGTTGACCTCAGTTTTTGATCCGGATTTGTGTTTAGGTACTATAAATGTCGTTTTCCATTTATCTGGATAGGTTTGGCTTTCTAGGGACATTGTAAAAATCTTAAGTAATAAAACGGAAATGTCAGAACCACCGTGTTTATAAAGATACGATGGTATACCGTCAAAACCGGCACTACTAGAGCTTTTAAGAGTATTAACGGCCTGGTTAATATTAGAGTAAGTGAAATGAACTGTAGTGATTTGTTTCAGCGTTGAAGATGAAGGGAGTTCTATTTTAGATTGTAAACCGAGAAGAAAGTTACGGAGAATAACTCGCAGTAATCGGCAAGAAATCATTTGTGTGTTGCTCACTGACAATAAAGGGAGTAGGAAAAAGGATATGCTTTATAGGCAGAAATTAAACGTCACGTGAAAGGTCATTTATGGAGTGAGACGCTCCAAGGTCATTTTCGTCCATGTTAGCCGGCCTTGTTGGATTGCAGTTCTGTAGCTGTTCGTTTACACATTGGTTTTTCCGTTTATCCAGCAGTTATTCACAACTTATCTTGATGCACATTGTTCGCAAATGTTGCATTTCACTTCATTATTGTTTCCGTTTCTGTTAAAATTAGTTATTTCGTTTGTTTCGAAAGTTTTTACCAGCAGGTCAGTGCATTCATTTCATCGTAATTGTTTCATACGTTGCATTCATGCATGGTTTCAGTTTTTTAGTTGTTTTTCCGCTAATAATGAACTAGTACTGTCTAGAAGTTTTGGAAATTATGCGCATGAGCATGTTTGGGTGGCGGAAGCAGTTGTTTCCAGTTCATTTTTGATTGCCGTTGTTGTCACTAGCTCAGTTGCTTACTTAACATGTAGAAATCTGGAAAAAACAATGTCTGTCACATTCATGTTTACAGCATGCAGCAATATACGAGTCAATCTGATGAGGAAAATACAATCAGAGTTGATACTAGCAAAGTTTTCGAAGAGCAAATTAAACCTGAAGAATTTAGAACCTGGGATGATGTTGAAAAAGCTTTGAAGCTTTTCAACAAGGTGTGTGTTTCCAGCTAAAAAATTAGATATATTGTGAGAGAATCAAAAGCAAGCAAGGATGAGCCACATGTGAAGTATGAATGTGTGGTGTTTGTATGTACTTTTGGAAGCAAAATTAGGAAGCAATAGGAAATCCATAAATGATTGTTAATACCTAGTGTACTAGATCCAAACGCACGAACTAGGACTGCCTGTAGTAAATGCGGTGTTAACAACCATTTTATTTGTTTCAAAACGATTTGAAAAGCGGATAACATACGATAATCTGGTGAGTGTTTGGTAAGAATTTAACTAGCAAGAATAACGTCTACAATCGGTGGTTTTTTCGAAGTTACAGCAAGCTGAGAAGCTGATTATTTATATATATATTTTTATTCCTGTTTATGCACGAACATACCAATTGTACAGGCATGGATAAGTTATTATATAAATTACAGTTTGTTTGTTCAATCTAACATTAGAGTCAGTCAGAACAGTCTGCAAAATAGTCTGTCTGTGTAACACATAAAGAGATATAGAAATATTGTCTTCGCATTAACAAAAAACCCAGACTTCAGATGAATGTGATACAAATATCTGGGAAAAATAAAGCTTGAAGTCAATTCTCCTATAAAACTTTGTTGTGAACAGCATCCATGAGATAAAGTTTATTGATGTATTATTTTGATTCAATAATGTATTTATTCCATTTTTGTCAGCAGTCTTATAGTAGTTTTATAATAGGAAAGAAATTTGATCTTTGATACGAAAGTTAGATAAGGTAATGTTAGATTGTTTTACTGCATCAAATGGGGTCAATTCTAGAACTATCCATTTGCGCCATTTGCGTCAGCATGGCAGACTGTACATGTAAGTTTGAGTAATACATTGATAACTGTTTGAAAACCAGTTGCTTCTTTATATCAGATCAAGAATACTCCTTGTACAGAATGTTGGCCAGCGTTTTCAAGTGGTTGCATTGGATCGTTCATGGAATTTGAGTTTGAATTTACTTAAATGGTCATTTCAGTTTGGATGTTGGGTTGTTCGACCTCAATCAGGAGATATATAGAAGATTACGCTCAGCAGGGAGATAAAGTATGTAAATATGAAAAGAACTTTATTATTTTATGTACATATAAATGTTTATAAATGTATATCATTGTATAGTAAACACTACCCATAATCTAGTTGTTTTTCATGTAATTTTGCGAAGTCTTAGAGTTTATTTAGTGTCGTAATATTTAGTAATGAGTCTAGGCGTTATAGTGTGCTAATAGCTCATGCGTTCTGGAAATAAGTGGTGCGGTGTGATTGGCATAGTCATTGGGATGAAGCAGTTTATATAGCAAGCGTTTGAAGGTCATAATAGAGTGACAGGTCCTTATTTCTAGGGGTAAACTGTTCCAGATCTTAGAGTACATGACTATGAAGAAGTTTGCACGGAGTGCTGTTTTACAGTTTTTCCTAGATACTTTGCACGTTTGGTTACGAAGGTTGTAAGAGCCTTCCGGTGAGAACTGTATCTCCTTGCTGTCTGAGAATGATATTTTATGCAAGACTTTAAAGAAGAATGTTAGGTTAGTGCTCAGTCGTCTCATCCAGAGTGGGTCGATACCTAGAGTTATACACCTTGATGTGTAGTCCTTTTCGCAGTCAAATCGTAGTAGTTTAGACGTGAAGTATCGTTGGACACTTTCTATTTTAAGTTTGTCACTTACGCGAGTGCTGCTGAGAATAAATGGACAATATTCAAGTAGTGGTCTGACACAAGTTTTATATAATAATAGCTTCGCCTCGTAGTTGTGGAAATTCCTGAGTATGCATCCTAGGAGCATCCTCGATTTACGCGTCTGTGTCGCCACTTGCTCAGAAAATTTCAAGTCACTAGAGTACCTGAGTCCTAGGTCAACAACACTTTGGAGTTTAGGCAAGTCAAGAGATTCAAGTACTAGTTTAATGTTTATTGAGGGTGCACCGAAACAGATCCAACCACATTTTTTAAGGTTGAATTTTAGGTTCCATGTGGAGGACCATGCAGTTACTCGATCTAGTTCTTCCTGAACAGCTTTCTGAAAGTACCCTAAGTCATCACAGTGGAATGTGTAAGCTACTTTAAGATCATCTGCGAAGATGAATGGTTTGCCAAGTGAGAAACAGCTGCATATGTCGTTGACATATAGAGTGAATAGAAGGGGGCCTAAGACGCTACCTTGAACTACTCCAGAAGTGACTGGACTAGGTTTAGAGTTTACAGAACCCAGTTTAACTACTTGGGACCTATTGTTAAGGAATGATTCAATCCATCCTAATAATGGGTTACTTATTCCTAAGGAGTTTAGCTTATTTATTAGAAGCAAATGGTCAACGCGGTCAAAGGCTTTGGATATGTCGAAGTAGATGACTAGTACCAGTTGTTGTTTGTCTCGGCTGCTAGTTATGTAGTTAAGGAAGTCAAGGTGACATGTCATGCATGATCTGGATTTTAGGAATCCATGTTGGTTTGGACTTAGAATATTGCAGCTGAGCATATGTTTGAGGATATCATCTTTAACTATTCGTTCAATGATTCTAGATACTATGGGTGTAATATTGATTGGCCTATAGTTGTTGACCTCAGTTTTTGATCCGGATTTGTGTTTAGGTACTATAAATGTCGTTTTCCATTTATCTGGATAGGTTTGGCTTTCTAGGGACATTGTAAAAATCTTAAGTAATAAAACGGAAATGTCAGAACCACCGTGTTTATAAAGATACGATGGTATACCGTCAAAACCGGCACTACTAGAGCTTTTAAGAGTATTAACGGCCTGGTTAATATTAGAGTAAGTGAAATGAACTGTAGTGATTTGTTTCAGCGTTGAAGATGAAGGGAGTTCTATTTTAGATTGTAAACCGAGAAGAAAGTTACGGAGAATAACTCGCAGTAATCGGCAAGAAATCATTTGTGTGTTGCTCACTGACAATAAAGGGAGTAGGAAAAAGGATATGCTTTATAGGCAGAAATTAAACGTCACGTGAAAGGTCATTTATGGAGTGAGACGCTCCAAGGTCATTTTCGTCCATGTTAGCCGGCCTTGTTGGATTGCAGTTCTGTAGCTGTTCGTTTACACATTGGTTTTTCCGTTTATCCAGCAGTTATTCACAACTTATCTTGATGCACATTGTTCGCAAATGTTGCATTTCACTTCATTATTGTTTCCGTTTCTGTTAAAATTAGTTATTTCGTTTGTTTCGAAAGTTTTTACCAGCAGGTCAGTGCATTCATTTCATCGTAATTGTTTCATACGTTGCATTCATGCATGGTTTCAGTTTTTTAGTTGTTTTTCCGCTAATAATGAACTAGTACTGTCTAGAAGTTTTGGAAATTATGCGCATGAGCATGTTTGGGTGGCGGAAGCAGTTGTTTCCAGTTCATTTTTGATTGCCGTTGTTGTCACTAGCTCAGTTGCTTACTTAACATGTAGAAATCTGGAAAAAACAATGTCTGTCACATTCATGTTTACAGCATGCAGCAATATACGAGTCAATCTGATGAGGAAAATACAATCAGAGTTGATACTAGCAAAGTTTTCGAAGAGCAAATTAAACCTGAAGAATTTAGAACCTGGGATGATGTTGAAAAAGCTTTGAAGCTTTTCAACAAGGTGTGTGTTTCCAGCTAAAAAATTAGATATATTGTGAGAGAATCAAAAGCAAGCAAGGATGAGCCACATGTGAAGTATGAATGTGTGGTGTTTGTATGTACTTTTGGAAGCAAAATTAGGAAGCAATAGGAAATCCATAAATGATTGTTAATACCTAGTGTACTAGATCCAAACGCACGAACTAGGACTGCCTGTAGTAAATGCGGTGTTAACAACCATTTTATTTGTTTCAAAACGATTTGAAAAGCGGATAACATACGATAATCTGGTGAGTGTTTGGTAAGAATTTAACTAGCAAGAATAACGTCTACAATCGGTGGTTTTTTCGAAGTTACAGCAAGCTGAGAAGCTGATTATTATTTGGGGTGAAAAAATTGCCTGGTTACAAATTGCTTGTTTCAGTTCAAATAATGAAATTCCTGCTTTTCTTATGCTTGTGATTTCTCCGTGGCTACAAACACGGTTGCCCATGATTTCTAAAAAAACTTTATATAAATTTTCCTTGAACCAATTTTTCTTGGCGAAGCATCTATTGAGACGATTAGGTAGCAAAGTAGAATGTTCTGTGGTTGAGAATCGTAGTCGTTGTGTTTCGGATTTATATCGCGCATCTGATTGCTATAACCTTATGAATAAAGCTTTTTCCTCATGGTGCATTGTGATATCTAGAAACCATAAGGACACTGCCTTCGATAAATTTATTTTTACTTTTTAAGTGACAGCAAATAGTGAGTCATTTGAGGCGACAGGATAAATACCTCTAAACGCTTTCGTGAAGAGAATAGGATATGTTTATTTTTTCGAGACGATCTTTTACCCAGAAAGCTCTCAGGATGTCCGCTTTTACTTTGTAATTCAAAGACAACGTTGAGTTGATCACTTAGTTAGTAGCAACATGAGATTACCTTCAGCGGAAGCTATAATAAGTTAGCCTTAGGCAATGCGTCATAGAAGTAAGCAGCGTATGTCTATTGTGTCTAAATACATTAAACGTTGTATAACTGGTCAGATCGTATTTCTTACATACGAGTTAGTTTTTTGAATAATGAGTGTACCGTACTAGCATTTACCTTGATTTGCATACCTAGCTCATAAACATTATGCATGCGTGTGGTATACATTTAAGGCTAAGACGCTGTGTGATGAATTAGTCCGAGATACCTAACGTCAGACTTGTTTTCTGTACCACTCTCATCAATTTTGCAACGGTCATAGGAATTAACAGCCTCATCTAACTTTCTTTTACATCGGAACTGAAATTGACAGTCTGACATTTGGAAGGAATTAGTTTAAAAGCATTTTCTGACTTCTGATGGAGAGCTGTTCATCTTAGTACAGTGTAGATGCGAATTAAAAGACACTGGAATAGTTAGTCCGCGCACTTAACATATTTCATTTCGTATGCATATGTACATTAAGTTCGCCAAACAAAAATACAATTGGTACTGGACGACTATAATGGAGAAAATGCAGCTGCATCTAAAGTACTTCTACTGTGTTTATAGGCGAATCATTTGAGATCGTTAAAGGATTTAAGTGAAGGTTGGAGATTAAGTAAGAGTAACTTTTCCATAGCTTTTAGAAAAGGGGAGATAATAGCAATAGGTCTAAATTTAAAACATGGTCCATTAGACGACTTAGGTATAGGTGTTGTGAGAGCTGTCTACTAGCGTTCAAGATCTGTCAGCGATGAGGCTGCTACTTGGGACGCTGCTGGGAGGTCGGGAGAAAGCAGCATATGGAAGTGTGAGGCGAAATACCTACGAATGTGCGACAGGGTCAGGCAAACAGTTTCCAAAGTGGGAAGGACCATATATGGTCACGTTGAGATGGGGTTACGCAGACACAATCGCAATGGTAAACACCGTTAAACAAGTGGACATCCGCAAGCGCCGAGATTCCAGACAGCAAGACAACAGAGCAAAGCCCCAAGAACCGAGAAGACCGAGCCGACTTCAGTCCAAACTATTTGACGGGGGGACGAGTGTGGTGAGAGCTGTCTACTAGCCAAGTGGTGGACAGTAATTGAGGTCAATGTTTATGTATCAAATATTAGTCATGTTGTGGTGAGAGATGTTTGCTGGCCAAATTGGTTGACAGTAATTGAGGTCAAAGGTCAAGGTGGACAGGCGGATACAGTTAACATATAGATGAACTGACACAGCCACAAGCGATGCAAGGTTAACTTTGTGTGAGAAACAATCAATCAACAGACTGTACTTTCTGCTAACGTTGACCTACAATGATGTACATAAAAATCTATAAATACGTGTTGATTTTTCGTAATAAACGATCTGTTGCCTGGCCCTTGTCTTCTGTTGTTACATAGGTACAGTTTTAAAGTCCTTCCAAACTGCTGGCACAACATTTCTGGAAAAAGATTCATTAAATATGTGAGAGGATAACACAGGATATCTGCACATTTTTTAAGAACAAGGCTAGGCAAACAATCTGGAACTAGGCTACAAGAAGGGTTCAACGACTGGAGATATTTTAGGACGTCATTTGTATTGAAACCAAGGAAGCAACTCTTATTAACACTTATGACACCAGAAACCTTGGCATTTGTGGGAGAATGTATGAATGCCTCGTTCAACGTACACACATCAAATGAATAGGAAATACTGTTGTAATACCAGAGGTAATTAGATGCATAAAGGCGTGAGTTATTTAGCATTCATTAAGTAGATATGCAAACACCGCAGTTGTTGATCATAGAAATGATGGATATTAGATAACATCACATGATTCAACGGCATATTAGAAATAGGTGGAAATTGTTTCTTTGCTCACTGTCAAGTACACAGTCTATGTGATGATGTCACTGCATATTAACAGATTAGTGAAGTAGCTATCAAGCCTAAGTTATTACATTTACTTGTACTTCATACTTGACGTTTAACAGTGCACAGAGTTGCAACTGGCTAGATAAGGCGATTTTAGCGTATCGAACAGTACAGAATTATTATTCAACTTGCTAAATCTTACTTAGCTTTTACAATATGCTAATGTATAGAAACAGACGAAATCTTACGAAGGGCTAAAGTAACAGTCTCATAATACTATAGTAAATCTCCACCCCACTAACTAAGCTTAACATGCATTGATCCAAATTCACATATTACAAAAGCACATAGTGTAGCGACGCACTGAAAAAGTCTAGAGGAAGTAGAATTGAAGAGTATATTAGACATTTCATTAATTTACAAAAGAAAATCCCGATGAAGAGTATTAACGTTAGTTTGACCGAATGATATTTCCGCTGGTTTCATATTCGACAACCTCCGTTTACCTGAAAAAAATGAAGCACATGTAAGGACTAGCACAACATGAAGTTATGAAAGATAATTCTACATATTAGCACACACTATGAATACACTGATTCTGTTAATACTAAGTAATATCTCATGCAAATAAATGTATTTGTAGTTTACAGCTGGTTCTTATATTGACACCATAAGCATCAATGGACCTCATATGTTTACCAGTATTAAAGGATTACACGAAAATATCAAGACAATCTTTGAAGCTTCCATACTGTAGAGGCGTCATACTCTCATTAACCTTAGTTGCATATCAACTTCACACTAAATACGTTTACATTAAATGAAGTATTGAAGTAATACGAAATTGATCCATGCTGCTGCTGCTGGTATCAACATAGAACTTGGCACCGAAGTGCAGCAGTTCGAGGTGCCACGTTCCAAATAGCACACAAAGGTAGACAAGAAAATGAGAGAAGAGAATCAATAGAAATTAGATAAGTATAAGAGTGAAACAGAATGAGTAATGGTAGAAAGGAATATGAAGGTTAAAGAGACTGAATACATCTGCTCCATTGACAACGATTTTGAGCCATGTCACCTATTGTCTCCAGCCATTGATTCTTAGAGTCCCGACGGCCCCAACCCGGAAGTCTGCGTCTCCCTACCTGACTCAGTTTAACTGTCAGGGATTTCATGGATTGATGAGGCCATGTTTTTGTTTGGCCACCACTTATCCTTTTCCAACCTGCACCTATATCACCTAGTAATGCCCGTCGGGGGAGACGATGGTTAGGCATGCGCAGCACGTGGCCTAACCATCTCAATCTATGTAACTTCATAGCCTCTTCGAGTGATTTTCCCTCTTTGCCCAACACTCTACGCCTAACGTCAACATTACTTACCTTATTATACCACCTAACGCGATAAAGAGATCGTAAACATCTGCGGTCAAAAACAGACAATCTCTTCATGTCTTCCGCTCTCAATGGCCACGTCTCACCGCCATAGAGAAGGACGGAGCGAACTGCTGAGCAGTACACACGTCCCTTGGTTGATAGCCGGATGTCACGACTACGCCAGAGACGGTGTGATCCATAATCTAAGTAATGTCTAAGGAGCATAGTTTTATGAATCCTACAGAAATTACATTCTCACATTAAGGAATCTGTAGCCATCAAATATAAGCTGAACATGCTTCAACTATAAACAGCTATGCACAGTGTTAGCAGCATAGAGAAACACTTAAAATATTGTAAGATACTCAGACCTGTTGTGTTGATGAGGATAACAATGACATATAATGCAACCTAAACTTTCAGTCGTGATGCGGCATCTGTACTTCTTCATGTTAATGGAAAATTCAGGAGAAATTCATCATCACTATTGGTGATCAAAAACATTGCAGCATTAAGTTTACAGTGCCAGTGAGAATGGCATAACAGACAGTAGATTGATAGTAATAGAGCTGACTAGATTCTGTTCTCATAATCAACACAATCCATGTGTATAATGATACTATACACTGAATTAATGCACTAAGTGACACAGTAAGGAAATTTAAATGAGTGATTGCCTTCTCCACTGCACTGCACTTACAATAATCACGACAACCACCTACGTTTGCCAGCCAAGCAGTCAGCTTAGCAATGGCACAATATTAGTAAAGTTGAGATTTTTTATGCATTGAGTCCATATAACTCTTATTACGCTACAACAAACAGTGCAAATATATATATAGAAAAAACGGCTGGACTTATCCGGCATGTTGGTTGAAATTTCGCTCGGCAAATTTGTTTTGTCAATAATTTTTAATAAAATTTTGTCATATGTTTTCTGGATTGATGGGAATTCTCATTTCCTGGCTAGTTATGTTGGTGTCCGCGTCATTTAATCTGACTGCGACACACTTAGCATATTGGTTGTAATGATTAGTGTTTCATGCTGAATGCGTCAAAACCTCTATACAATGAAGAAGATGGGGTAGTTGGGGGGTAATGTCATCTACACAAATAGTTTGTTTTTTGTAGTAGCTGCAGCTTTCGACATAGTGTCATCCAATGAAGATTACGTCAAAATGTGGCTATTTTCGTGTGAAGAACAGTACTATTTTACAAAAGAATGCTATCAGTACATGGGAATCACCTATAAATGCCAACAGAACGTAAAACCAATGTGTAAACGAACGGCTACGGAACTGCAATCCAACATAACCGACTAACATGGACGAAAATGACCTTTGAGCGTCTCACTCCATCAGTGACCTTGAGCATGCGGGATAATTTCAGCCGAAAAAACCTCTTAACTTACGATAATTCCTTTCAAAACATACATAATGTGAGACACATCTAGATGATTACTTCTATTCCCACAGAAGGCTCTGTTAGCATTTACAGGTGATTTCGAAGTACTGATAGAATTCTGTCGTCAAAAAGGACTGTTCTTCACACGAAAATAGGCTGAATTATTATCCTGAGACGTGAAGTCTCAATTTAATGATACCATGCTGAAAGGTGCAGCATCTAAATAAATTAGACTATTTGTGTAGATGACATTACCTTTCAACTATCCTATCTTTCTCACTATAGCGATATTTTGCTACAGTTCGCCTGAAACACTGATCGTTGCAACCAATATGCTAGGGGGTGTCGCAGTCAGATTACATGACGCGGACACCAAAATAACAGGCCAGAAAATGGGAATTCTCATCAATCCAGAAAACATATGGCAAAATTTTATTAAAAATTATTGACAAAAAAATTTCCAAGTGAAATTTTAACGTCTACCTGCTTTATACTAGGTTGTAAATTGTACATTGGGAATTGAATACCGCCTAATTTAATCCGTCTCCTTGAGATGGATAATGAGGTATGTTGTATTAATAACGCATCATTGTTTCTTGTCTTAAGTTTCCTGAAACAACAGATGAACATGATGATAATTCTCTCAATACATCAGTAGTGGATACTAACGTGCTTGACGGGGAAAGTGAACAAACAGAAGCACCTGGGGAGTCCACTAATGCAAATGATAAGAGTTTTTGTTCGAATGCGGATGATGAAAGGAATGCTGCAATTGCGGCCGCAGTTGCCGACTTTGATGCAAACGATCAGTGTGAGGAAGATGATGCCGATGATGATACAGTCAATGTTATAATAAAGCCTTCTAGCAAGACAGGGATTTACAAGACTGGGACAACCTATCAGGCACGATCCATCGTACACACTACTCAGCGTAAGTCACAATTGACCAGTATTTGAGTGGTATGCATGAAGGGAAAACTACATTCATTTTTGCCTTCCTAGAAACGCCTTCATGATATTTGTAGAAGTGATCTTTTGGTTGGGAATTGTGCACTCCAACAATTCTGCGTCTAAATGTAGTGAACTACGGTGACGTACGAGACGCCGGCTTATTCTCCTATTGTTTTTCACAGCTCTGGCATAAATGTAATGTGTATTTACCGCCATTTCATACTGTCTCTCTTTATACAGCTCACACGATAAATTCACATGAACGATATTTAGCTGCAGCTCAACTAACATTTTTACGAACTCGCTGCTTTCTGTCCTTTTGTCGGTATTTTTTCAGGCTCATCTTCAAAGGGTAATTTATATCTCTCCGTAGTGTGATGTTTTTGTGGATGAGCACATCGGCTCTTCCAACCAGTAACTATATTGCATATTGGTACTGTTCTTCTGACAACCAGTGAATTATGATGCTTAGTGACAGTAGTCAAAGCTTTAGCATTAAAGTGTGCAACCGTCTTGTATATGGGGATGTAATGTAGATCCTGCTTATAAAGTGTAAACATTTTGAGTTTATCAGAGCTGCACATTGTATAACAAGTCTTAACACATACTGTACATCTTTTTTTACTTTTGGGAGTACTAATACACACCTTCCATCCTGTTCATATTTAAGATTGACAGTTTGCAAAAATATCCCTGTTGTGGGTTGTCTTTTTGGTATCCATAATTTCAGTTATCGATAACGCAGGTGTTTTTATCTGACAGGGTTTACTTTTCACAAGATTTAAGAGTGCTAGCGACTACATTTTATGTTCGAACAAAATTCAACACATTAGAGGTTCAAAATTCCATTCAATAAAGAGTAAACCATCAACTCTTACTTAACTGCTTCAACAATGCCATGCTATATTTAAAAGCTCTAAGTTACGTCAATGCAAAAATAATTGTTATCCATATGAATTTAAATATTCAGTTACCTTGGCTACATTCCTCTCTCCTCTACCATATCTTACAAAAGATGTCAGAAGTCAAAGTTTGGTGGACTTGTCTATATTTATTTGTCTAGCATTTCATTAGATTTATCAAGAAATGAACGCAACCTTTTAGTTTGAGTGATTAAGAATACACTTTTCCATTTGATCACCAGAAAGAAGTAAGTATGTGCAGTATGAAGTAAGTTTCAGTTACAACAAGTCCACAATAACTAAGTGTAATCTTGAATTTCTTACATTTGAAAATAAAATTCGTGTCGAATTTTTGTGAGAACCATATGCTCTAAACTCACTTCGAACTTTTATAATAGCTTAGGTAAGATCTTGGTGTGTGTATATCACGGTTAATATTTTGGTAATGATAATTTAGTCGTTTAAACGATATGTCGAATAATGGAATAAGGAAGTATTCTCATACTGTTTTTTGCTTGTTTACACAACTAAGATTCCAAATGGAAATGTGATAGTTAATTTTTAATGATGGTCAAAAATTCGGAAGTGACTGAGATACACTAGAATTATATGAAAGCACGATAGCCCCTTATTATTGTCTATGTTCGTGATTCACTTGTGAAATTAATCTTTGAGAAAACTAAAGTTTCCTGAGAAACCTTATGTTGACTACTCACTATTTTCCTCTTGATAGTTTAGTCATTATGAATTGATTTATTCATACTTTCAGATCAAAAAGTTGCTCGTCAAGGCGTTGAACTCGATGATCCAGGAAATATTAATGGTATTCCAACGGTAGAGTATAACCTGTCTATATTGGGTGATGAAGAGAAACCATGGAAACGACCTGGAGCTGACATAACAGACTATTTCAATTATGGATTTACTGAAGAGACATGGGTTCAGTACTGTGAAAAGCAAAAAATTCTTAGACAGGAATATGCAAATACAACTCTGAAGCCTGTTTTGAATAGTGGAGGTACTGGTTTATTACAACGAGTTCGTACCGGTGCTGTTTCTTCGAATTCTCGTTCAAATGAGACTTCTAAACAAGCTAGTATTAATGTAATTAATCTTAGCACTTCTGGACTAAATACACGACAAATAAATTCAGTTACTAATTCAAAAGCTACCAGTTCACCATCTGATGTTTCTAGTCGACTCCTACTAAATGGAAATGCGAATAATAATTCTAGCTTACTCAGTCAATTCAATCAACCGCCACCTGGATATCTGGGTGGTGGTGATGGAAACGCCGTCGGTGGTGGTACAGGTGTTTTTAACATGCCTCCTCCTGGGTTTGGATCATTGACATCTGCTGCAAATTCACAGGTTTTGAATGCCACGAATCCCGCTGCTGTTGCGGCGGCAGCCGCAGCGGCTGCTGCTTTATTTCCTAATCTGGCAGTGCCTCCTCCTGTTGTGAATAATTTAGCTGGGTGGCCAAATAATAATATGGCATTATCAGGCCTTATTGGACCGAATGATGCTGTTATTGATCCTGCTACTGGTCAGTTTACTAACATCGTTGATCATGGAGACCGAAGTCCAGGTTCAGTGTTGTAAGTAATAATCTCTTTTTCCCATTGCCTAGTTATTTTTATTTATTATTCCCTTGGGTTTCGAGTGGAACATAGGACCAGCAGCACATCTTCATTTCATCTTGTTCTTTGGAATCCTCTTTAGCTGGCTCCGCGATTGCAAATAAGGTCTCATCTCATACGTATCACCGTCATACACACGTCCAACTTGTTTCCCATTCGGGTTCCACTCGACGTCCTAGTGTGCGATATCACTCAGTCTCCTCAAGGTATGTCCGATCCGTCTTCATTTCCTTCAGCATATTTACTGGGTTCTAGGTTCTAGACTGGTTCATTCCCACAGCTCTCTATTGCTTATCGTTTTTGGTTAACCATGTGATCTTCAGTATCGAGCCAGTGAAAGCAGCTGTTGACACATCTAGAGTGGCCGGAATTGCTTTTCGTGATGCTCCAAGTCTCTCAACCGTATAGAAGCACTGATTTTATAATTATCATTTAAGGTCAGGATCCTGTTCTCTATGTTTAATGCAGTAATTTTTCCACACGGATTTGAGACTAGTGCATGTCTGTCTTGCGTTTTTGATTCTGTCTTTTACATCTTGATCCATGCTGCTTGTAGTTGAGACGATGCTGCCCAAACGAGTGAAGGAAGTGACCTCGTTCGAATTCCTTCCGTTGATAGTGAATGATGCTTATTGTTGTTGCTTAGGTAACTTCGTCACGTGTGTCTTCCCATTGTTCACCTGAAGTCCGGTCTACACCACCGGCCTCTTCTACCAGCTTGTTGGTTTCCGCCTGTAAACCTTCGAACTTATGTGATATTAGACAAAAGTCGTCCACAAAGTCCAGATCTTTTAGATTCTTCTTATTGATCCAACATATTCTTGTCTTCTCTCTCCCCATGCACGGTTTACCGCATAATCCAGTGTATTAGATATTCCGTTTCTTTGTTCAAATCCTTTATCAATCGACGAGATTGCGAAGTTATATCGATTAATATGGTTAGGACATATGTTACGCATTCTAGCTTAGCCATCGTCTTCTTCGATGGGCAATATTAGCTAACATGGGTTCAGGTTGGAGAACAGCTACTGGTGGTAGTCCAACCATAAAATGGCTTCGTCAGTCAATGAAATCCATAACAGTTAGTTTAAACCAGTCACGTAGAGAGGTGTAGACTGCCAGTCTGGTTGGGGTCCTCGGGATGGTAAAAACCATTGGCTGGAGACAATGAGTAGTGAGTGCAATAAGAATGACTCATAACTCATACCGGAAATATGGAAAATACTACTATCAATCAAGTCAAGCTATGAAAAATAATGAAATTATATAAACGAAGTGAGAAATTTGTGTGAGTACCTTGGTATGATTATGAGCAGTAATAAATTGTACTGGAAACGTCATCAGTAAATATTACTGCATAACAATGTGAGACTTTATGAAAAATAAATTTTACTCAGAATGGAATCTATTGTTCTTTCATATTACTATTTTTTCCCTCATTCACATTTCTTTTTATTAACTCTTTATTCTCTTCTCTTGCTTTGTGTACTACATGGATAGTGGCAACTTGAACTGCTGCATATCTATGCAAAGTTGTAATGCTGAAACCAGTCCATCCGTCAATCAGTCAAATCATTTCCTGTCATTTAATCCGTTTTTGCAGATAGAATGTAATGAGTCAGCTATTCATAATCTAATATATATATTATCTTAGTCTACCAGCTTTTCTCGAATAAGACGGAAGTTCGGTTTTTATTCCAATGACAGTGGGATGACTGCTCGTAGCTGATTCTGTCAACTTCTAGGTGGTGATTTTCGAACTATGGGAGTAGCAGGAATTCGGAATAATTTTATTTTGGTTGTTAGATTTCGTCAAGAATCAACATCAGTTAAAGAAATCATTCAAAACGAGGTAGCTCTGGATGGAGTTGTTTCGTTTTAGTGTGGAACTCTTCAACAGGGCACACCCTCGACCCCACAAGGGAGGTCGAACCCCGATACCTCCAGGTTAGAAGACCAAGCTCCATTGACCATTTAGCCACTTGGGTTTAAATTCGATGACGCGTAAATCTGGACTTTTTTAAATTTGTGTTATTGCACTATCCCAAACCAGTGTCTGCGGTGACGATCCACTTCACCTTCTAGGTGAATAGCTGCTAAACAGTTACACTACCTTTGTCACTATTGTAGTTGATTCATTTAAAAGTAATGAATTAATGATTATTTGAGTGCGAATCTATCGTAGCATTTACATACTACTTGTTTACTGATGAATATTCTCTGATAATATCTGGTTATTGAAGACAAGGTGTGTAAAGTAAAGTGAATAAAATATAAAAACATTATTATCATTGTGATAAAAGCAAGAAAATAAGGTACTGTAGCAAGTGCCTGTGTTTATTTGAATATGCGCTGTTCTTCATTACAAATTTAACTGTTAACTGTATACATCGATTTTAACTCTTTAAAAAAAAACTTATCATAGTTCAAACGAAGATACTGCATCTCGAAGAGGTCGACGTCATCACCATGGAGATGAAACGAGCTATTTTGAAAGGTAATTATTTCATTTTTATTTTTTATTATCTCTCTGTTCATTATTGAAAGTAGCACACAAAATAACAAATATAAGGTGGTTGTTAATCTGTGATACATGATACATGTTTATAACATAGCTCAGGTTATGTATGAGAGGATGACTCACTTTTTCTATGCTCGTTGTGGTTATGTACTTTTAGTTGTAATTGCAGGAAAATTTGCAAAAATACGTTTCTTGTCAACTAAATATTTTTGGGTAAGTTTGAGTTGCTTGCTAACCATTGTTGATTATTGCATTTGTTCTTACCTCCCTTCAGATATATCCCGTAAGTCCAGCGCATAGTTTCTTGCTTTATTTCACAAGACAGTTTTTTATTTTCCAGCAAAATGTTCATTTGTTCTGTGTCATTAGTGTCGTTAGCTACTAACCAGTAGCTCAATCTCTCTATTTCTCTTTAACTTTGCCATCTATGACATTCTAGAGTCAGCTCCGATGGACATGCGTGGTGGTAGTATAGATCTGCTTCTGGGAGAAAGACCTTTTGACCTCAGGTATCCAGGCGATGCCGTCTTACTGGGTGATAGCATGCAGGCTGCCCAAATCACACTTAACCACATGACTATCAGTGTTTGTAAGTATGGTATTTGCTTTGCGCCATCTAAGCGAAAAGTGCTGTTTTAGGATTGGCAAGAGCCTGTACCTGCATTTACCCTTGCAGGTGAACCACTTTAATTTGTCGACAAGTTTGTGTATCTAGGTAGTTGTGTGAGTTTTAGGGGAAGTGTGATGGACGAGATCTCTAACCACACAGTGAAAGCTGTGGTAGCATATGCCAATTCGGGCCACCTCTAGCGCCACAGCAACATCAACCTAACTGTCACAAGTCGCGTTTATAATGCTCCGGTGTGCATAGTCTTGCTCTAAGCTGATGGACTCTGGCCTCTCTGAGCTGAAATTGTACGGTGACCTTGCGATTTAAAGGTACTGATAGCCCCCATCTTGTTAGTCTGTATCAAACAGTAGCATATGCGATACCTTTTAACTTCTGTTCTCACTCTCTCTCTCTCTCTGATACAAATTTAATCACAGTTTCATGACGTAAGACTTAATAACAAAATGAAGTCACAGTTGTAGTTTGTGGTTGGAGTTTTTGTTCTCATTGTCTTCAAGTTATGTGATAATATGTAGAAAGGCCAAGTATGTGAAATTATTACTAAGGGAGAATTTTCTTGTATTTGTGATTGTGCCGACGACACTTAGTGTCCTTTATCCTGCTGGAAGTTATGTTTAACTGTGACACTTATCAGTTACAGGTGGAAATAACATTTCATGGAGAAACTAGACCTCCTGCCGTTTATCATTAATTATGAGGCATTTCACTGAGTAACCAACTGTTAAAGGGCTTTCAACCCTCTCCCTTCCTAAGTGTTTATTTTTCATCGACATGCACAATAAAATTCAAACTTGCCAACAAATTCACCTCACACAAATCACCTTTATTTCTACTAACCTCTCAATATTTGTTCTCACCCATATGCAAGCAGATTTAACAAATAGAAAAATTAACCTCATGGTGATAAGATTAAACCGTGTGATTTGAGTTTACTGATGTCAGTTTCCATTCAACTGTCATTTTGATAAGATTATATGCATAGGTAGACATTAATACTCATTGTTATATATATACATATATATATATATATATATATATATATATATATTAGTTATTCAAGGCGTTATCGGTAAGTAAGGCGTGTTATTCTCAATCAAATTGCTGTGGCAGATTTATATGGATGGATATAGTTTACTCACAAGTGTTAATTGTAACCTAATTAGTTTATTACAGCATTCTCTTTTATTGTCTGCCTTTCGGATAAAATTGTCATTGTACATAGCTTCAAGTCTTAGTTCACCATATACGGCTGATAAAAAAGAACCTGGTAAAACAATCTCATCCTGTTACCGATTTGTTATTGATTTGTAACAAGATTAGTACTGCGTGGAAATTGGAGATGGAAATGTTACTGCCTGTCTACGTGAACGTCAGTAGGAGGAGCGGGGTTCAAACCCACAACGCAGTGATCGGAAAGTCTAGTACCTAGATTAGTTCACCACAAAACCTCGGTACTTCAAGAGTACCAAAAAGATGGGTTATACAAAAAACTATGACGCCAACAGGAGGAAGAGTGGAAAATCACAATTTACTGTTAGCGAAGTGATCAAGCAAAAACTGTTTTGTCATTTTTTAAGCGTTGGAATATGAAAGCTACAGCATAATCAGCATTAGATAAGATTCTGATAAATATTTAGCAGCACATCTTCATCTACCAAGTCACGTGATCCCTCTAACTCCACTGAAAAAGGCTAAGCAGCTGCTTGTCCTATAAATTACTCTGTATCATCACCTGTGCATTACTCTTCCCATCAGCGTGAAAACCAAAAAAGTAGTAGGCGGTACAGAAGCTACCGAGGAGATTTTAGTAGCTTATACTCAAACCACTGCAAACGACTTCACTCACTAAATAGTTTCCATCATATCCGAGTAGTCACTGTCGGATGACACCAATCCTGTGAATGCAGTTGTCGAATGTCCTTAGATCGAAAAAGCTAAATTTCGCACCTGCAGAACAGGTCAACTCACTATAGTGTGCTGTTAATCTGTCGTTAGAATCGAGTTAGAGCATTTTAGTGTGCATAAGCGAAATTAAAACTTTTCAACTAAACCATTTTTAGCTTAGAGAACACAGCAGCACCAGACTCATCTATCGGAGCCATAATTTTTTCTCTATAGCTTCATAGTTCGGATTAAAATATACATCAATTCGGCTTTCGATATGTGAGTAGCAACGTCACAGCTCTGATAGGAATCACACAACTCCTCAGACGCATTAACTTTCTGATTATTTCCAGCTGTTTACCTTGAAGATTAAGCACAGGCGGCTGCTGACAGTTTACATAATTTTGTGAGTTTTTTCCCGTCTCATTGAGCCACTGTTTTCAGCTAGTTCATTTAAATTTTATCTTCTTTCAGTGGTTATAGATTATGCTAATTTGTTTTTGTAGTTTTTATCACGTTGTTTTAATATCTATGTGGTGAACCTTCGTAAGCACAGTGGTAAGGACTCTCACCGACCATGCACATGGTCCGGGGTTCGATCCCCTGCCGACGCACACCCGATATCTATGGTCGGCCTGCTAAATTTGGGCTACCGATATCACATGCTGAAAATTCCATACTTGTACTGAAAATACGGTGTGGCATCAAGCTGTAATCAAAATATAAAAAAAAAATATACATATATATATAAAATATATAAGCAGTGACGACGGGTTGGAGTCGGGCTTCACGCACTTCATTACGGGCGATTGAGTAGTATCATAAGCCTTTAAACGATAAGTGTAGCTTTTAGCCTGGTACCTGAAAAGTCTGGCCCACGAAATCAAGCTTAAACTAGCATGATTGTGAAATATAGAATGCACACGAAATATATATATATATATATATATATATATATATATATGCAACAATTTAACTACCGTCTGTAAAAGCTAGAGAATAAATAATCACCTGAAAAGAGTATATTGATATTACATAGCTGGAATGGACTAGAAATTACGCAGTTCATCTTCATATCATTCACAGCTACCCAACGTTGAAATACCATTATGCCCATTGATTGTGATCCCTGGTAAAATACTTCTAAAAGTTGACCAAAACATACTAGTTGTGAGCGCACTTAGTTTACCTGTACAATTTGGCTTTCCTTAAAAAAAAAGACTTTGTACAACCTACTTGGTTATTGTGTTCATCCGAAATGAACTTAATTCCTGTTTCATCTCCCTTATATTCTGATCCGATCGTTGACATTTACTAATTGATTCAGTTTATTAAAAGCTTACCAATTTAGAAGTAGTCCCTTTATGTCATATATCTGTCGAACTAAACATTGCCGCATTCAGTGATAAAAAAACACGCAGGGACATATGGTACATTACATCAGATTTTGCAAACTCATTTACGTACATCTTACTTGGAATTTGTGGGACTCCCTATGCGAAAGGACTTTGTGATATATACAAATATTATCTACGCCCGCAACTTTCGACGAAGTAAGACACCGTAAGCCTAGAGGTTTATGATAAGAGTGAGTAGCCATATACACTAAATACACCCTTTAAGACTCCGTATGTCTAGAGAGTCCGATCAAGCCGATCAACCGATGGCAAACAGTGAAGCATTCACAAGTTACCATAAAAACAATTATGTTACTAGATTTACGCATAAAAAAAAACAGACAAATAGACCAAGAAGTTTAGTTTGGATAATATTAACTAGTAGAAAAACACACAAATGTAAGCTAAAAAAACAAGCAGAAAAACGAAGAAAAATTTCTTTTCGACGATTCATTTTCATGAGCTGTACAATCGTAATTAAATTTTTTTTTAAAATCATTAGACAGATCAGATACTGGTTAACTTTGTCCTCGAAAGATGCATTACGTAATGTAAGGTGCAACCTAGAAGGGATGACTAATTGGAAGTTAGAAAAGAGGCAGAATTTGGCATGACGTAGTAAGTGTGAGATAATGACTAATCAATAAGCTCGTGTAGAATGAACAGGAACTAGTGGGAAGACGATAAAGTGTTTTTATATAAAATCTGTATGAAAACGCAATGTTCTTAATAAACGGTAGGTAATAGAGTAGTAATAAAATATGGATTATGGGAAATAATAATGATAACAAAATAATAGTAGTAATAACAATAATAATAGTAAACTTACATAACAAAAAAGAAGGAAAATTATATTAAGAACCTTACTCTGGCCACGATAGGGGAAATGAATGCATGCAACGCTTTTGAATGCAGAGGTCCGGTTTCGGATCCCGAATAGCCAACGCTTCAGCTATGTACAGATGGTGTATGCGAAGTCCTTTTGTACGATATTGGGGGATTCTGTGTAGCACTGTGAAGCATTCATGCGGGGGTGCTCGATGTTCGGAAATGCCAAAATATTCGCGGGTGGAGCTGGTGATGTTTTTTTCTCCTCTGGCTAACCAAGCTGGACAATGTTCCAGAATACGCTTGTGGACTTGACGTTGCGTATGGCCGATATACTTTGCTCTTCTCAAGCAAGTAAATTGATAAATACACATTGAAGTGGCCAAATGCGGTATCTTATCATTAACGTTGGACTGGATTAACTGTCTGCTGGAGAATGTGATACGTAAGGTGGCTCCTTGAAATGTCTTCTTCAGAAAGGTGGTATCTAAGATTTCCTGCCGCGATGTCTTCTTTGAAGTCCAGGTTCATGAAGAGAGTTTTCTTAGGAACAGTTGCGATGTTTGACACCGGAGGCTTCTCCTTCATGTTTTTGTCAATAAATCTTGGTGGATACCCGTTCTCTAGTAGGGTTTTACGTAATAAATTTAATTCCTTCTCTACCATGTCTTCCGAGCAGATTTTTCTGATCCTTGAACACAACGTACGTACCAGGTTTTGCTTTCGGATCAGTGGGACAAAGCTCTGGAAGTTGATAAACTGTTCAGTCCACATTGGCTTGCGGTATATTGATCTTTGGATAGTACAGTCGTGTCGTCTGGTGAGTAGTACATCAAGGAATGGAAATGCGTTGTTCGATTCTCGTTCTAAGGTGAAACTTATTGATGGATGCGCTGTGTTGAAGGTTTCTCATCACAAATTATGAACGTATCACTTACGTATCTCCTGTATAAGTGCAGTTGACTTATCAAGAGATTGAGGATGTTGTTCTATAGACTCGCCATGAAGCAGTCGGCTAAGAGTGGACCGAGAGAAGACTCCATAGCTACCCCATCTTCCTGTACATAGAATTGTTCATTGAATTTGAATTGGATATTGAACGTACATCTGAGAAGAAGTTCCTTCAGGTAGTTTATTGGGAGAGGAACTTCTAGGTTGTTTGTTTCGATGTAATTACAAATGAAGCATATTGTTTCAGTTAGGGGGATACTTGTGAATAGAGAGTTGACACCTAGTGAGATCATTTGTCTTTCAGACACGTTCATATCTTTCACTGAGTCGATGAAATCAAATGTATCGCTAAGGCTATATTTTTTCGTATGTCTTCTCACTGGTTCAAGGGTATCAAACTAGCCACTTCGCGACCTGATGATATAGTGAGTTAATCATGTCTATGATAGGTCGAAGTGGTACATTCTCCTTATGCACTTTAGGCAGTCCATACAGTCATGGGATAGTTGAACTGCATGGTTTTATTTGCTCATATACCTCGGATGTTATGACTGAATCTTCTTTCATTCTCTTCAGCGATTTTGTAAGGAGGTTTTCTGTTCTTTCTGTTGTGTCTTTCTGGTTGGGTGATTTGAAGAATTTGGTATTGTCTGATAGTAAGGTAGTTAATGTCTCACTATAGTCAGACCTATTCATTAACACAACCCCCATTGCCCTTATCAGGTCGGATGAGGATTATGTCTATATTTTCTTGAAGATGTTTAAATTGTCTTCTGTGTTCCTTGATCAGCAGATAACGGCGGCTCGGTCGTGTAGGAATTTACTTGTAGCGGCTGTCGAGAACTAAAGGTTTGATTTGATTAAGATCTTCTTCAGCTGTAGGTAACAAGTCGAATGTCTGTGACATTAAATTCTCAAACTGCACTTCGGTTTCTAATTCGTTGATTTTATTGGATACATTCCAAAATTTCGGACCAAGTGATAGGACTTGGATTTGAATAGGAGTGAGAGGAAAATTCGAAGAGTTAAATACATTTGTTCTGGATTCTGAGGAAACGAAGAGACAGTTTCAGGCTTTTTGTTAATCGTGAAGTAGTGTCGTCGTCGCAACGTTTTTGTATGATATTGGATACGTAATCCTGAAACGTCTGTCTTTCATCATCAGATAGTTCTCTGTGACATAATCCTCATCCGACCTGATAAGGGCAATGGGGGTTGTGTTAATGAATAGGTCTGACTATAGTGAGACATTAACTACCTTACTATCAGACAATACCAAATTCTTCAAATCACCCAACCAGAAAGACACAACAGAAAGAACAGAAAACCTCCTTACAAAATCGCTGAAGAGAATGAAAGAAGATTCAGTCATAACATCCGAGGTATATGAGCAAATAAAACCATGCAGTTCAACTATCCCATGACTGTATGGACTGCCTAAAGTGCATAAGGAGAATGTACCACTTCGACCTATCATAGACATGATTAACTCACTATATCATCAGGTCGCGAAGTGGCTAGTTTGATACCCTTGAACCAGTGAGAAGACATACGAAGAAATATAGCCTTAGCGATACATTTGATTTCATCGACTCAGTGAAAGATATGAACGTGTCTGAAAGACAAATGATCTCACTAGGTGTCAAATCTCTATTCACAAGTATCCCCCTAACTGAAACAATATGCTTCATTTGTAATTACATCGAAACCAACAACCTAGAAGTTCCTCTCCCAATAAATTACCTGAAGGAACTTCTTCTCAGATGTACGTTCAATATCCAATTCAAATTCAATGAACAATTCTATGTACAGGAAGATGGGGTAGCTATGGAGTCTTCTCTCGGTCCACTCTTAGCCGACTGCTTCATGGCGAGTCTAGAGAACAACATCCTCGATCCTTTAATAAGTCAACTGCACTTATACAGGAGATACGTAAGTGATACGTTCATAATTTGTGATGAGAAACCTTCAACACAGCACACCCATCAATAAGTTTCACCTTAGAACGAGAATCGAACAACGCATTTCCATTCCTTGGTGCACTACTTACCAGACGACACGACTGTACTATCCAAAGATCAATATACCGCAAGCCAACGTGGACGGGACAGTTTATCAACTTCCAGAGCTTTGTCCCACTGATCCGAAAGCAAAACCTGGTACGTACGTTGTGTTCAAGGATTATAAAAATCTGTTCGGAAGACATGATAGGGAAAGAATTAAATTTATTACGTAAAACCCTACTAGAGAACGGGTATCCACCAAGATTTATTGACAAAAACATGAAGGAGAAGCCTCCGGTGTCAAACATCGCAACTGTTCCTAAGAAAACTCTCTTCATGAACCTGGACTTCAAAGATGACATCGCGGCAGGAAATCTTAGATACCACCTTTCTGAAGAAGACATTTCAAGGAGCCACCTTACGTATCACATTCTCCAGCAGACAGTTAATCCAGTCCAACGTTAATGATAAGATACCGCATTTGGCCACTTCAATGTGTATTTATCAATTTACTTGCTTGAGAAGAGCAAAGTATATCGGCCATACGCAACGTCAAGTCCACAAGCGTATTCTGGAACATTGTCCAGCTTGGTTAGCCAGAGGAGAAAAAAACATCACCAGCTCCACCCGCGAATATTTTGGCATTTCCGAACATCGAGCACCCCCGCATGAATGCTTCACAGTGCTACACAGAATCCCCCAATATCGTACAAAAGGACTTCGCATACACCATCTGTACATAGCTGAAGCGTTGGCTATTCGGGATCCGAAACCGGACCTCTGCATTCAAAAGCGTTGCATGCATTCATTTCCCCTATCGTGGCCAGAGTAAGGTTCTTAATATAATTTTCCTTCTTTTTTGTTATGTAAGTTTACTATTATTATTGTTATTACTACTATTATTTTGTTATCATTATTATTTCCCATAATCCATATTTTATTACTACTCTATTACCTACCGTTTATTAAGAACATTGCGTTTTCATACAGATTTTATATAAAAACACTTTATCGTCTTCCCACTAGTTCCTGTTCATTCTACACGAGCTTATTGATTAGTCATTATCTCACACTTACTACGTCATGCCAAATTCTGCCTCTTTTCTAACTTCCAATTAGTCATCCCTTCTAGGTTGCACCTTACATTACGTAATGCATCTTTCGAGGACAAAGTTAACCAGTATCTGATCTGTCTAATGATTTTAAAAAAAAATTTAATTACGATTGTACAGCTCATGAAAATGAATCGTCGAAAAGAAATTTTTCTTCGTTTTTCTGCTTGTTTTTTTTAGCTTACATTTGTGTGTTTTTCTACTAGTTAATATTATCCAAACTAAACTTCTTGGTCTATTTGTCTGTTTTTTTTTATGCGTAAATCTAGTAACATAATTGTTTTTATGGTAACTTGTGAATGCTTCACTGTTTGCCATCGGTTGATCGGCTTGATCGGACTCTCTAGACATACGGAGTCTTAAAGGGTGTATTTAGTGTATATGGCTACTCACTCTTATCATAAACCTCTAGGCTTACGGTGTCTTACTTCGTCGAAAGTTGCGGGCGTAGATAATATTTGTATATATCACAAAGTCCTTTCGCATAGGGAATCCCACAAATTCCAAGTAAGATGTACGTAAATGAGTTTGCAAAATCTGATGTAATTCACCACATGTCCCTTGAGCTGAAGAAGTAGACTTTCCAGTTGGGGCTGCAGTATTTTTGAAGATTTAACTGGAATCGTTTTATATTTTAAGTTAAGGTTTTCACCTACGATTGTGAGCAGTGTAGGACATTATTACTCCAGTAATGGAGATTTATTATTTATCAAGGAATGCACTTGTAAAGCACTGCGGTAGTGTAGTATTTATGTGGGTAGAATTGCGTTCAATCTCTTCTACTCATGCAAAAATTACATGGATATAATTTCTGATGATAAAACAACAGAGTAGTATTGATTGTTTACCGTTCCTTTATTGAAACTCTGTCATAATGATTAACTGAGCTCTTCTTAATTACTGTATGGAAACAATAGGCCGTCTCTGTATTTTTTAAAAACAAAAATCATCCAAATAACCTATCACTGTTTTAGCATCCTATCAGTATTCCTTCTAAAAAAGGTGATTTAAACTTCAAGATGTTTTTAACTTTACTCTTGAAATCTTTGGGTATTATGACAGCTCTAGCCGTAAATCTGAATACAGATTGATATCAGTTAGACAGTCATTGAAAATTATCATTAAGTACTGGATAGGCGTTTCATCCTTGTTTGGGACTCATCGGCAGTGCGCACCCACTGAGTTTCGAACTCAGAATCTTCCTGTTACAAGGCAAGCTAGGTTATATACCATCCAACCACTGGGACCCGATTGAGTGGCTCACAAATTGGTAGAAGTTAGAATTCAAGTTCCCGCCGATGATATTGGTTGGTGGTCGCGTTTAAATCACGAAATATTAGAAGTTGGAATTCATAGGCCATTAAATTGGGTCCCAGCGGCTGAATGGTATACGAGCTAGCGTGCCTTGTAACCGGGAAATTCCGGGTTTGAAACCCGGTGGATGCCTGCTCCCGATAAGTCCCAAACTAGGAGGAAACTGCTGTCCAGTACTCCCAAGTTTTCCAATGGTTCTCTAACCGATATCAGCTAATGGTGGAAATCCTGTAACCAATCAACCAAATCCCTACAAACCAATACTTGAAGATAGACAGTAGTTTTTCTTTCTACCATTGGATTCTGATTGGTTGTAATGTCATGTGACAAAAGGTCATACATTGTTTATTTAGTTAATGGACAGACAAAACACATTGTGAGTTATAATGGAATAACGATCAATATACACATAGAAAAATGTATCCGACTGTCGAAACAAAACAGACATCATGTGACTACATATCACTAAGTTAAGGATATTGAGCGATTATTTTGAATGTGTTGGCCACTCAAATTAGTAAGTTTCATCAACTTGAATAACAAACTAGTTGCTGACGTAATGTTAGTTGGTATACAAAAAGCACTTTTTGTATCCGCCAGCATGCATCATCTCTATCACCGTTGTGATATCGGAATATTTATCGAAAACGTGTATAATGCTCAGTAGTTCACTCGTTGATCGAATGCTGAAGTGAAAAGATCTGTCTTTGCTCAATTGGCTGCTTTAGGTGGAGTGAGATTTTGAAATTAGATATAAACTGTCCATCGATTGAGGTGTCTAGGACGTGTCACCGCTTTTCTAAACGAGTAGTGTTGACTAAAGGCAAGAATAGACTGAATGAGTATCAGGAATCATCGAATTGAAACAATGCATCAACTCATGAAATGACTGAGTATCTGTTTAACACTTGTAGGGAGTTTTATGCCGTGTGTTGCTGTGGTCTCCGTTATGCTAAAAATCAATAGTCTGAGATTTTAGGTGAGACACGGTTGATGATCGTTTATTATCCTGTAGACCCTGAAAATCACTAACCCTCTTTTAATTATCTCCTTCGTACACGTGTTTGTTCATTAGAGAGTATCATTCTTTTATGTCCTTTCCTGTTTTCTATACTTTTTTACGAAGTCTAACTGCTTAAATTGATGCCTTCTATCTCTGTGTCTTTAACTGTGCTTTTCTGTGTGCTTATATGTTTATGTGCTGTTCACTAAAACAAATCAGTGTATTGCCTTTTTACTTTTGTCAAAGTAAAATTTTTAGGAAATCATATTTTAATGTAAATTTGTCAGTTATCCCAAGTGTGACAGGTAGTTTGTTTCTCAAGTGGATGCGCGGGGCATGCATCCGATGGCATAAATATGAGTCCTGTCAATCCATTATACACTAGTGACTAGCTCTAGGATGAGTTTCTTGTTGGAGACTGGTGGAGTCTATCAAGTCACATGTGACTTATTATTGAAATTGGATAGTAGTAGCAATCTGTCGTCAATTAGTAGATGTTAGAAGTCATAGTACTATTCAGCTCAAATTGTAAAATCCAACTTCTGCCACTTCTCTAAACACTGCCATACCAATCACTTCTTCATTAACCCCACCCGCCACACTACATATAGACTTATCTAATTGCCATATTTCATGTTGTATGACTTTCGCGATGAGCTTCTAATGATTAAGTTCTGATTATTTAAACTTTCAGAGATGGTTATCGATCACGCCGTCGTAGTCGTTCAAGCAGTCGGGAGCATTATCATTCACATCATCGTCGGTAAGTTTTCGTCTCTTCCATCCATTCACTTTCTGGCTTGTAAACTGATATAAGAATAGAACTTGGGCAGTGTGGTAGAATATAATTCCACCATTAAAGAAATTTATTTGATAAAAAGCACACAGTATTACAGTATTATTTACTCATTGATAACATTTCCAGCACAATTTATTCCTCATAATCATATCGAAGCATTTACGTAACGTTCAAACGTGTATCATTCGTATTGCACATCTTAGATGCAGATTCAATGATGTCACACAGTCTCCCCATACCCACCTACGTTACTTTCTAGAACTTGAGCTCTTTCCCACCCTATCACATGATTGTGTGTTAATGCATACACTGTGACTGAAGAGTTTCTAGCATCAATCATTGTACACTTAACTAAATTCTTGTGTTCCTCACTGACCCCGATCTACTGGTCGAACTTATGTAACTGACATCGCAATCATTGAAGGTATTTTGTAGGTTTAAATGTCCCCGTAATCCCGCTTTATTAAGAATTCTAAGTAGAGGGGTTTCAGACATCTCTCTCTTATATGGTAAAACTGTAGATAGATGCCTTAAATTCTTCCTTATTTATGTTATCATCAATAGTTCCACTAATATTTATACTTTTTCTTGTGAGTTTTTTTGATCTTCCTCGTGAAGTTTACGGGATGATAGTTGTTATTTAGCACCAACGCTTCTTCTGTCTGTTTCATTTCATTATTTAAGTTTTCTGATGTACTATTTAGAGTTATTGCTCGGTTTGTTAGACTGCTTAACTACGCTTGCCTTTACAAATAACATATGAGATTATTAGTATGGGTTGCATTTTTAATGAGCGCCTAGTGTATATAGCTCACCTCCCCTTCTGTTCGTTTTATTTTACATTCTACTATAGCTAACTCTTCTTGTTCATTTTCTAATTCAAATGTAGATTTTATTCTTTCTACTCAATAGTCCTCGAAATGTGTTCAGCAGATGATACTGTATCACTGTCTGATTTAATGGAATAGATTTCCTCTGATGTGGAAATGGCTGTCTGAAAACTAGTGGATCAGCTAAATGGGTTTTATAATGTCTGACAATATGAGAAATGCTGAATTTGTTACTGGCTGTTCTGTGTTATCATTTTGATGTTTGTTTAAACCGTTAACAATGGCTGTTCTTCATGCCGTGATTAGAAAAAAAATCCTGTCACTACTGTACTGCATTTTGTGGTGGTATATTATAAACTAATAAGTTTTTAATTTCAGTTGTTAGACTTCATCATGAACCACTGACATCATTTGCAGAGGTTATTGAAGACCGAGGAGCATTGGACATCTGTTTCATTCCAGTTTGGAACTCTTCATCTGTTCACAACCCCCGACACTTACAGGTTATGAGACCAAACTCGTTGACTGTTCATCCATTTGGGCCGGAATTCATTGATCCATGAATTCTAACTTTGTCAGTTGGTGGTTAATGTAGCGCTACTTTCAACCAACGCCTTCTATAGGCATCCACTTCATCTTGATGTGGTGGACCCCATCGGTCACAGCCTCTCAGTGTACGGCTTCAGGACATCCTTCCAGTAGCTATCAATGAACTGGAGATTGATATTTGGATTACAAGTGTTTTGTAGCGATTTGGATGAATTTCAATGTAGGAGGAAACAGCTAGCTAGCTGTCCAGTGCTCCTTGGTTCTCAATAATCTCTAATCGACGTTTGGTTCGCGGCAAAATCTACGTTGAAAATTAATCTAAATCACGACAAAAAAGCGCATACTCTAAATATTAGTTTTTTTAGTTTTAATTGAAATGCTGTTTCATCCTACTTTTAATAATTACTCAAGAGTTAGTTTGTTGGGATTTGATTTGTTACAAGTTTGACCATGGATTGATATTAGTTAGAGAACCAACGGAGAATACTGAAGGGCTGTTTCTTCCTAGTTTGGAACCCATGCGGGGGTACACATCCACTGGGATTCGAACCCAGGACCTTCCGGTTACAAGTCAAGCTCGTAGATCAATCAGCCTCTGGGACTCAATTTAATGACCGTGGTCAGATTTGAGACAGATCAAATCTCTACAAACTAACTTTTGAAAGTTAATCTGATACTCGCTAGTGACTAACTACAAGATGAAATTGCTTGGAGTTGTAGGCAGAAGTCATGATCAGTGGGGTCAACCCGGTTGGGCGGGGTGGGGACAAATACTCACCGATGATATTGGCTGGTGGTCGCTCTAAAATCACGAATTGGAAGAAGTTAGAATCCATGGTCTGGCCATTGGATCGGATCTTATTGGCTGAATTGTATACGAGTTTGCCTTGTAACCGGAAGGACCTTGGTTCGAAACCCGGTAAGTGATTACTGTCGATCAATCCCAAACTAGGACGAAACGTTTGTCTATTACTCCCTGGTTTTCAGTGGTTCTCTAATTGATATCAATCCGTGGTTAGACTAAAAATAATCACTCAATGTGGCCAATGGATATTAAAAGCTAGTTTATGCTTCGCTTTATCTATACTCAGTCATGTATTCTTCCTATTGTCCTTTTTATAAAAAGTAGAATAATGAGTATCCCGTTACAAGAGCATGGCAACTTATCAAGATTCAGTTTGACATATGAAAGGTTAATTTATTTTCTTTCTTTATTCATATGGTGTGTAGTAGTATGTTCTTCTTGTATATGGTTTGCATTTCACATGATTTCTTTCTATTTCAGGCATCGTGATTCATCACGATCTGGACGAGACTATGAACGTCATAGAGGGACATCACGTCATTCTCGTCGTTCACGTGATCGTCATTCTGGAGATGTTGGTGGTGCAGATGAACAAAATCCTCCAGAAGCTGTCTCACCAACTACATCACATCGAAGTAGTGGACGAAGAAGTGAACGTGATCGAGACAGATCTGGTCGTGATCGTAGTCGTGAAAGAGATCGTAGCAGGCATCGTAGTGAACGTCGTGATAGAGAGAGATCAGAACGGCCTTCTAAACAAAGTGATCGTCATTCATCGCGTCGCAAAGAACAACCACCACCTTCTCCACCAAGAGGTATGTCTCAAGTCACTGCTATTACTTCAGAGAAACAACCAACTCCTAGTAAAGTTGATCCTTTATCAGCTGCTGCAGCGGCCGCTGCTAGCATTGCCGCTGCCTTAGGAGCTCCAATGCCTAGTAGTAGGATTTCTTAATATAGAGAAGGTAACAGACTTCCTCCCTTTGAACAATCTGCAGTGCACGTTGTACAGTCTCTGTATTTTTACATGAATACATGAATATTTTTCATGCATTACTTTTGACAGTTTGCATCCACTTTTTTTTTCTTTCGTCGTTTACTATTCAAGCTAAGCAGTTTTACTTTCGCATTCATCATTCACCAACTCTTCTTGTCGTTTGTGTTTTATTGTACACCTAGTCTCTTGAACCGTTCTGTACATGGTTGGCTTCTGTATTTTCAATGAGATTTCCTTTGTATGTATCATATATTGTTTAATTTTCAAAAAAATATATCACATGGATTTAAAATCAGTGAAATAGTTTATTTGTGAATTATTTTTGAAAGCTTTCACTGTATTTATATTAAAATTCTCGAATTAGTTATGTAACGGGAGGAGAAGGTAAGAGACTTGGTAGCGGACTTTTTATTGAGGATAAACACATCATATTTATGCGTTATTAGCCACATTAAAGTCTCGCTATGTCAGAGAAGAATAAATTGTTATGATTGGTTGACAATTGGCCCAAGGTTAAACAAGTTGTCCAATGAAGTTATTCCACGTCCACTACATAAACTAAATCCTGATGGGAGGAATGAACACTTCTACTGCTTCAGGCATTGAATTAAAACGTTGATTTCAATTTTTGGCTGCTTCCTAACAATGTGCATCACAGCATGGTTGCATCTAGGAGCTTATATATATATATATATATATAGTGCGGACCTAATAATATACTCAGTAATTACGCGAAATTTCAGAGTATACAGTTACTTGAGAATAAGTTTAGGTCGATTGTCTACAAATTTAATAATATAATCCGAAGATCTTTCTGTAGTAATCTTTCGATGATTCTTTACTGTAGGTTTGCTAAATTAGTTGCTAAATCTACTTTGGAAGGCAGTTTGAGTTGCCGGTAAGTTCCAAAAAATGCAACTAATATTTGTGATGGCATTCAGGTAGCCGATAGTAGAGAGGAGATGACATGCAAGCTAATACATGCGTATATTTTTGATTTTCCCCAAGAAAAAGTACCTTCTTGAAACACTTATACAGATGTGCTGAACAAGGATTTGTTTTTAAACTAGAGATATACACAGGATTTTGGTAGGAAGCAATGCCATTTTTCAACTACATATGCATATATATATACATGTCGAAGATCAGATAGTAGCATCAACTCGCAAACAAAATATGTTTCTTGCTAATTAGATGGAAATGCATGTGACAGATACTCCTTGCTGATGAGTGCCAACTAGCACGAAACCTAGGTCGAAGGCTTCCTACCGATTGCCTCCAACTATCCAATATCATCAAATCAATGTGCACCGTGATGGTGAGCTACTTAGAATGGTGGCTCCATTGCAAACCTGACTGACAGAATTCAGTCTGCACCAAAGAAAGGACTAGGCACATCACACTGGTTACTAGTGTCCAATGAAAATACCCAATTCAGTCCTACTGGAGGTCAATCGCGAGCCCGAATAGCTCAGTGGTAACGTCTGTGACTGCAGCACTGGGTGACGCGTGTTCGAATCTCAGAGGGACATGAGTTCCTTCAAGGTAACAGATACGCCTTTCTGACTAGTGAGTGCCAACTAGCACGAAACCTAGGTGGAAGGCTCCCTGCCAGTTGCCTCCAACTATCTAATATGACTGAACACTATTAGCTGTTACTCATAAACTTGTCAGAGGAAACTTTGTTGCTTACTAGTGAAGAGTCCCAAACTAGGATGAAACATCTGTTCAGTACTCCTTGATTTTTGTTGGTTCTTCAACTGAACTCAGTTCGTGACTTGAAATAAATCAAGTCCCTGTACAACCCAACACTTGGGAACAAGAAAGCGTTGTGGATGCGGAGTTCACAGTTTGCCAATTAAGCATTATATTTCCATTTATTTATTTTATCCCATGCCACTCTGATAGGAATAAGGTTGACCTTTGAATTTCCTGTAGCAGTGGTTTTTTATTTCTACGGGTCAGGGTTGCTAGCTTCACTCCCAGTCTTACCTCTTTACTGACTTAGCGAAGTTTAGGAGTGCGTCCCCTGGGGATTGAATCTCGGACCATTTGCATGGTTGCTGAACATTCTACCGCTGAACGCACCAGCAGCGCCAAGTGAACATTGCGTAATGGGAATTTATCGATTTACTTTGGAAACTAAGATTATTCAGACCAAAATAAGTGACCTAAAATGGTTACAACACCGGTATACCAAGTTCTTACATCCTTTATGTTAGAAGATGACAACGATTGATACTTGATAAATGAACACGTGAGGAGTTGAAAGAGGAGAACTACAGGTGTCAGTGTGCTTTATATGGTACATTCAGAACAATTACAGGAGTGTTTCAGAAACAAGAACAGAAGTTTGACGTTAATTAGGTGTACAAGTAAAATGAAATAAGTAGCACGTGTTCCGTACGACTTCCGGGTTTTGATGGGATTAAAATAATAGTAAACTGAGAAACCGTTGAATATTCAAATAAAATGTATGAACAAAGAAAAAAAAATTAATAAAAGGATAAGAAATGATATCAGTAAAACGTTTGAGCATTGTGGATTAGATCAAATAAAGTATAATTATATTTTAATAGTTTACACACAACGATTAAGTTTTGTTATTGGTAATATTTCGAGCAAAATTACTGCCCGTGTTCACACCACTGTTGGAATTGTTTTGTTCACACATTTATGATTTGTACTCATATATATAGTTCATTATTTTTGCTCATTCATCCTTTTTTTGTATTTGAGTTGTATTCCAAGTTCATTCATGTTTTTGTATTCAGAATTATATTCCAAGTTGTTGATAGTTGTACTGAGTCACCCTTGTTACATGTATCCGGTGTGACTTTAATGAATATCGATTCTGTTATAAGTCTTTCTTTCCATTTGTTCATGTTAGTTTTTAGAATACACACAATGTTCCAATCGATATTGTGGTTTTTTCCTATGCACGTGCAGCTATCGATGAATTTTTTTCAAGATTTTTGTAGGCTTGTGTTCCTGTTGGTTGACCTTTGGTTAGGCGTTTATGTTCATTCACTCTTATTTTGAGTGATCTAGACGTTTGCCCCACATATTTAGTCGGACAGTCAGCACAAGATATTTTGTAAATCAAGTTGTTTTTATCCATCATTTTTATGGGATCTTTCAGTTGATTTATTTTATTTTTGATTAGATTTGTCGGTGTGAACACGGGCAGTAATTTTACTCGAAATGTTACCAATAACAAAACTTATCATTGTGTGTAAACTATTAAAATATAATTATACTTATTTGGGAAGTACCATCAGCCCCAACTGGTTGATCTCTGACGAAATCTCAGCACGGATACAGAGGGCTAGTTTCGCATATGCCAGTTTACGCCGTCTCTGGCATAGACGCGATATCCGACTATCGACCAAAGGGCGTGTGTACTGCTCCACAGTCCGCTCCGTCCTCCTTTATGGCTGTGAGACCTGGCCATTGAGAGCGAAAGACATAAAAAGATTAGCTGTGTTCGATCATAGGTGTCTGCGTTCTATCTCCCGTGTGAAGTGGCATAATAAGGTGAGCAATATTGAGGTTAGGCGTCGAGTGCTAGGTAAGGAGGGGAAATCAGTCGACGAGACTGTGAAATTACATCGACTGAGATGGTTAGGACATGTGTTACGTATGCCTAGTCATCGCCTTCCTCGACGGGCAATGTTAGCTGGCTGATATAGGGTCAGGCTGGAAAACAGCTAGCGGCGGTCAAACCAAAACATGGTACCAGTCAATGAAATCTACAACAGTTAGTCTAAGCCACAGAGGAAGGTGTAGACTTCCTGGTTGGGATCGTCGGGACGGTAAAAACCAATTGTTGGAAACAATCGGTGACATGGCTCAAAATCGTTCTCAGTGGCAGGCGCAGATGCATCCACTCCTTGTGACTTATGATTTCCAATTAAATTGTTTTGTTCTTCGTTATTACTATTCCTTTGTCTCACACCTTTGTTTACTGTCTATATTATGCATTTCGCCTACTTCTTTCTCTTGCTTTGTGTGCTACATGGAGTGTGGCGACTTGAACTGTCGCACATATGTGCAAAGTTCTATGTCAAAAACCGACTGACCGATACTTTATGTGGTAAGAAATGAATTTGTGAAAATTAAATGAAGTAATTAAATTGAAAAGAAAAGTTCTCACCTTAGTGTAAGGGAAGAGGGACAACCGTTTCTTTCTGTGAATGCACTAGTTTGTTTTTTTAACCGTTTAATCGTTACAGATTCAGTGATACCTAGTAGACTGTAACTAAGTTGTACGTCCGTTATCTTACATGATTTTAAAATATCGATTTTGTGACCCTTATATATATGAGTAGTTGAGAACGCTTAACTCCAAGTAGTAGTGTTCGCTAGCCAGGTGAGGTGATTTAATCACTGGATGGCCATTTCACTCGATTGGGGTTGGGCTTAACAGTGGTGTATCCGCACTGACTCAGATTAGGAACCTGACTAACTATTTGGCCAAACGTATAGTAAGTTCAATCAAATTTACAAACTAATTTCAAATGGCAACTGGTGAAATTTACCTCGAGCTGCATAAATTGGAAATCGTGGCTTCTTTGGACTTGTTAAATTAAGGTCATGTTCTCCATGTAACGTTTATAAAATTCGAATTCGCCAATTACAAGTTTATCCTCTAATTTCGCTTAGCACAATTGGCTAGGTTCGGTCCGAGTAGTGACTCCATAGTTACGCCATCAGTGTGCCTATAGATTTCGTTGCAAACAAAAGGAAATGTACATTTATTAAACACCCTGTTCTCTATGTCTTATTTAAGGGATTTATTACTTCTGTGTACTAGCAATGTTAGGTTTAAATTTCAAGGCGATTGTTTCTGTCAGGTTGATGGTGTTGCTATGAGAAGTCCGTCAGTACCACTTTTAGCAGATATCTATATGTCGTACATTGAGAGTTTATCGGAGGATTTAATCGAAAATGTGCCACTTTATAGAAGGTATGTAGACGACATTGTAATCATAAGTGATAAGCCTTGTTCTGCCACCTTAATTTTAATTCGAATGAATGAAGTCCAGAATAACATATCACTTATACCTGTAGAAGAGGAAGATAATTGTTTATCTTTCCTAGATATATTGTTTAGTCGATGCCTTGATGGATCAGTAGAACGATATATTTATAAAAAATCTACCTGGACAGGGCAGTATCTTAATTATCACAAATTCTGCTCTGTTCGGTACAAAACAGCCTTTTTGAGCGAAGTGCCTCTTCAGTAGAAACCAACGAATATGCACTGACGACACACTTGGTGAGGAAGAAAGAAAGTTGACACAAACTCTGGTTGGTAATAATTATCTACACAAGTTCATAACGAGATATAAAGTAGTCAGAACACCAAGACCCACTCTCCAACTCGCCCCTAAGAAAGACGTGTACATCAAGCTACTCTATATGGGTGATCATAGGAACCTGATAACTAAACAAAGATTGAACGTTGCTGTTAAAAAGACTTTTTATACAGCTAATACCATAATAATTGAGTATGTGAAGCCAATATAGCTATCTAAGCCTTTTGAACATGCGAAAAATGATGTCATATCCCACTGTGTTTACCAATTTGAATTTACGTGTGGACACACATACATAGGGAGGATTCATCGATCTCTGCAAGTAAGGGCTTCAGAGCATGTTCCTAAATGGCTACAGAAACAAATAGAATCTTCGGAACCCACTAATGGTGAGAAGAGGAGACCTAGCTCCTCTATTGAGAAACATTTTATAGAGACAGGACATAAAATTGACGTTAACACATCTTTTAAACCTATCTTTAAAATGTGTTTGGAGCGTATCCTAAAGTTAATAGAAGGCCTAGCAATGAGGAAGTTTCAACTACCTTTATACGTTCATCACAAACAACTCATCATCACACTAAACTTTCCTTGGTAAACTTTGTTTTTGATAATATAGCAGATGTACTATTGTGGTGAGAGCTGGCTGCTAGCCAAATTGGTAGACAGTAATTTACGTCAATGTTTACGTCCTCAATATATTGGTCGTGAGAAAAATAAGAACAAAGATTGATTCAACAACCAATCACAGCAGACTTTGCGTAGGCGGATACAATTTGCAGATAGATAATCTGAACTTCAAGAAACGGCCACAAAGAGATGAAAGATTAACTTTCAGTGAGAAACAACCAATCAGAAGACTATCTTTGTTTACTTACAATAATCTATAATAATGTACATGAAAATCTATAAATATCTGTTGATTTCGTAAACAAACGATCTGTTGCCTGGCCCTTGTCTTCTGTAGTTACACTATTACCTCTGTTATTTGGTTTAGTGATCTTCATTGTTATTTTGACCTTCAATATGTCCTTTTAACTTAACCTAAATTTATTTTCTCACCTCTTAACTCTTTATTAATTTCATATATATACCTATGACAAGTCTGTGGAGTGTGATCAGATTCTTCAAAATGTGTTGCGCAATTGCACATTACATGATTCAGACAAATTACGTCTTCTTATCACTTTGTCTAAATCCTAAGAAAAGTTCTTTTTCCCACTGAAGAGTAGAGTTATATGGATAAAGTTCGAAAAGTATGCTAATGCCTTGATATGATAATGAGTGGTAATGAATTATGCTCGAAACCTCATCAGTGAGTAAATAATACTGTGTCATTGTGTGCTTTTCGTTACATACGAATTCACTAAATGTAACGTTGATGAATATAAGGCAGATACATCAAAATGACATCATGAATTTATCATTCACATTCAAATCTCCTTTCAACAAAATTTACAGTTACACTGATTGATATACATGGGAGGAACCTGAAAGAAACAACCTCCTTTACCTACCTGGGAAGCATCGTTTCAGCTACAGGCGGAACTGAAGAGGATATTAAAGCAAGAATCGGAAAAGCAAGGCAAGCTTTCACTACTCTCAAGTCTGTGTGGAGGTCAACAACACTCAGCATCAAAAATAAGATCCGGATTTTCAACTCCAATGTGAAGTCAGTCAATGCTACTATACGGATGGATCAGAGACTTGCACTGCGCGTCATAAAGAGCATCTCAAACAAACTACAGACCTTCATTAACAGTTGTCTTCGCTCAATACTCAAGATCAGATGGCGGGGCAGAAAAGGTCAGCAACAGAGATCTCTGGCAATGAGCGAACCAACCAGGAACCGATTGTGAAACAAATAAGCAGGAATAAATGGAGATGGATTGGCCATACTCTGAGGAAACCATCAAGTGACATCACTAGACAAGCCATTGCTCGAGTGGAACCCGAAAGGGAAGCGGCGAGTTGGTCGTGTGTGTGAGGGTGACTTGGAGGAGGTCATGTGAAGAGGAGATGAAAGTATGTGGGCAGACTTGGAGCCAGGTGAACGCTTTAGCAGAGAACCGAACGCAATAGAGACGCAAGGCTGAAGCCCTATGTTCCTCTAGGAATTAAAGGATATAATAATAATAATAATAATAATAATAGAATTTAATCGCTGTGAAAGAGCATAATTCCATCATGGAGTAATTTTATTTCATAAAAGCACACAATGACACAGTATTATTTACTCACTGATGAGTTTTCGAGCATAATTCATTACCACTCATAATCATATCAAGGCATTAGCATACTTTTCGAACTTTATCCATATAACTACTCTACTATTTCTTAACCTTTGATTTTATTGATACTTAATCACATATATTTCTAGCCGAATTTAAACAGAGTTAATACAGAATATGATTTTGGATGACTTCATCAGGTTCCATAGTTATTTATCCATAAAAATTGTCACTGACAACATTAGTATTTTTTCTTAGATAAATGACTGATTAATAATAAAGAATATCCTTTCGATAAATTCGTCTTCGAGTTCTACATTTATATGACAATAATAATTAAATAAATCTTGTTATTATTTTTGTTGTTGTTGATTACAGCTTGATTCCACACTGCATGTTTTGGTTCAGGTATGGAATTTTCAGCATGTGATATAGG